>ML790709.1:86271-118380 GCA_009831015.1 Picea engelmannii
AGTACAAATAGACATAAAGTACTAGGACAAAGTGCCAAATGACTTTCCCACATGTGCTAAGGAGGGAAAACACATGGGGAACACCTCCTCAGGTACTAATCTCAACACATATTTGTTGGATTGGCCCTCCTCTTTGAACTAAATGTGCCAGAGACCAGCGTCCAAGAAAGACCCAACTTAGACAACTCATTTGCGAACACATTCCTTTCCCTGAAAACATGATGAAAAAATATATGATCAAAAGCACATGAACAATATTGACTTTCCTCAAAGATAGGCCTGAAGAGGAAGTTTTCTAATGCACAAGACCCCCACATCCAATTTATCACCACCTGAGAATCATTGAATCTTTGAAGCACCCTTTTCTGCAGCTGAAATCAAGATTAATTTCAAAGCCATGAGTTCTGCGTAATTATTTGAGCCATGTCCTAAATCCGCTTTGATTTTTAACACGTTCCTTAAATATAAGACTCCACCTACCCCACTTACATGTGGGTTACCTTGAGCAGCTCCATCAAAATATGCGCATGCCCTTGACTTATCAATTTCTTCTTTGACCATGATCATTGTTGGCTTTGCAACTTTAGTCTGCTTGAAATACCTGAGAATTTTCATCCCTTGTGAACCAACTTGCATAGCTTGAATAATCTTATTTTCAAATAAACTATAATTTCTAATCAACCATAAACCCTAGGCTATAATGAGAGGCAACGCTTTGTAAGATTTCATTGTATGATTCTTACACGATTTTGTCAACATTCTGTTAAAAATATTTGATGTGCTCATTTTACCATAGACAATATCACAATATTGTCACCCAACCATAGACACACAACCACCCCCGAGCACCATAACCTTTGCTAGATAGAATGATTCCGAAAGCAACACTAGAACCAAGAGATAACCAAGAGAGCGCATCTTTCACCGAAGATAGCGCATTAGACATAAAGTCCCAAAACCACAGAACAAGAACAATACTCAGCTACAACAGTTGCAGTTACACTCACCAAGAATACCACCAAGAATATCATAATACCACCAAAAATGTCGCCAAGAATACCACCAAGAGATACTAGAAGGTAGGGCACATATCTTAGGCTAGATAGCGCTAGAGAGAGACCAAGAATCACCCTAGAAGATGTACCTTCCAAACTTGCAGCTGCAACTCTAAACTTGCGCTAGACTTGACTCAGAGAGTGAGTGAAGTGAGTAGAGTACAAGTGAGATCAAGCGCCCTCTATTTATAGTGGTTCTTGTCACTTGTCTGGGCCGACTCGTCCTTCTAGAAGCTAATACTTTATTATTAATTCTTTTACTGAGCTGACTTGTCTTCTACGGTTTCTACACATTTGTTTAGGGTTTCTCTTGCTTTCAGAATATTCTATTCTAGCCAAAGGTTACACATGGAGGTTACTCCCATAGCTACACCATAATCTCAACACTCCCTCCTAGCTTGGGAGGTATTTATTGTAATGGTATCAAACACATCCATCCATTTCACATGGTATGGACAAGTCTCACATAGTCTAACATACCATGCTATAGGTAGCATCATCATAGCTACACAGGCTATCTCATGATTACGCAGATCAAGTCACGAGCATCATCGTCACTATCCATCTAGCTTACAATCACCTCCAACACTACTGGTAGTCTCCATGGCAATCCAATAGTAGTACACAGTTACTACAATGCCATCCAATAGATCACAACAATGTTGATCCATAATAGTACACAACTACTATCCAGTGGTTACACAACCACTCCTAGTAGCGCACAACTACTATCTAGTGACACATAGTCACTACCAGTGGAACACATCCACCACAGTAGTACATAGCTACTGTCCAGAGACACACAGTCTCCACTGCAAATAGTTGTACAAGCTATCACCATGTAGTACAACAGTCTATTGACATCAAATCATATCATCCTCTGCATCATCTCTCGAGGCCATACTCCATCTGAGTAATCAGGCATGATGCCGAATAAGTCATGTGCTAGACTCAACGCACTCAACAGAGTGTCTCTCATAAGTCACCCACTTAACAGAGTGATACAGGTTCCATTTTTTAATCCAGACATACGTCCTAGAAGAATCGCTGTCCTAACAGATGCTGAATGCCCCATAATGGCTACAAGAAACATCCTCTCCACTGTATCATCTCTAAGCCGTACTAGCATGATGCAAATGCGTCATATCTAAGCTGTATTGGCATGATGTGGAGTACCATCTACATCATCTCTAAGTTGTACTAGCATGATGCGAATGCATCATATCTAAGCTGTCTTGGCATGATGTGCATCATTTCTAAGCCGTACTAGCATGGTGTCAATGCACCATCTCTAAGATGTACTAGCATTATGCGAGTCATCTTCATCATCTCTAAGCATGATGCTACTGCATCATATCTAAGCTGTACTAGCATGATACAACTCAGACATATGCATCTTCTCTAAGCTGTATTAGCATGATGCTAATGCATCATATCTAAGATGTACTAGCATGATGCGTTTCAGGGCATCTGTATCATATCTCAGTTGTACTAGCATGATGCTGAAGCATCATATCTAAGCTGAACTAGCATGATACAGATCAACAATCTATCAACCTGGACCATTGTTCACAGGGAGAATGCCTGTCCACCAACACATTGACTATCCATGATGCCATATATCAGCAGTCCCTCCCAACTGAGGAAGTCATCTCCTCCCTTTCAACCAAAGGAGCAATCTCCATGAATCCCACCTTGTCCCTCAAGTATGCAAACTTTATCTTGGACAGAGGCTTCGTCAAAATATCAACTGTCTGCTCATCGATGGAGATGTACTGGAGAATCACTTCTCCCTTCTGGACTTTATCACTGAGAAAATAGTACTTGATCTCAATGTGCTTCGACCTGTCATGGAACACGAGGCTTCTTATTATCACAATATATCACAGTCGAAACCAACACTCAATCAAATAGTCCAGAAACCAGCTTATGGAGCTATACTGCTTCCGTACAAGCATCACAAGCTGCAATGCTTCTGCAGTGCTAAGTGCAACATACTTTTGTTTCTTGCTAGCCCATGATATCATAGTAGATCCCCAAACTGAAACATATACCAGAAGTACTCTTTCTGTCATCTGCACTCCCGGCCCAATTTGAATCAGTATATCCATGCAGCTGTACATCACTGTTTGAGCCATATCTCAAACCATAATTTAGCGTCCCACGAAGATATCTCAAAATGTGCTTTGCAGCTATCCAATGCTTATGTCTAGGTTCCACCTAGAATTGGCTCAACGTGTTCACAACAAAGCAAATGTTCGGTCGGGTTTTAACCAAATATATCAATGACCCAATGAATTGCCGGTACATGGACGAGTCTACTGGATCAAAATTAGAGTTTCTCAACTTCCTCAGATCTGTCACCATGGGAGTTGCCTTGGATTTGCAATCCATCATCCCAAACTTCTGAAGGATCTTTACAACATACTTCCCTTGCACTAGGAAGATTTCACTAGGCTTCTGCCATACTTCTAGTCTCAAATAATAATGCATGAGACCAAGATCCTTCATATCGAATTCAGAGGCTAGCTCCCTCTTACACTGAATAATGAGAGGCTCTGCACTTGTCAGGAACAAATCATATAGTAGTAGAATCATAGGTGCATCATTCASAACCTTGTAATAAAGGTTTGGATCAACATAGCTCTTGGAAAATCCAAGTCTCGTCAAGTAACTGTTAATTCATGCATACCAAGCTCTTGGAACTTTCTTGAGTCCATACAAGGCCTTCTTTAATCTGCATACATGCGTTTCTCTCGGGAGTACATGAAAACCTCGAGGTTGCTCTATGTATACTTCTTCCTCAATTACTCCATTGAGAAAAGCAGTCTTTACATCCATCTAATGTAAACTCCAACCCATGGATGCTGCAAGAGATATGATTGCTCTAATTGAGGTGTATTTGGCAACTGGAGCAAATGTCTCATCATAGTCTTCTCCCTCCTACTGGGAGAACCTTTTAGCCACGAATCTTGCCTTGTATTTATCGATGCTTTCCAGACTTTCATTCAGGTCTAGGCACAATTTCCCATACATCATGATGGATTGATATTCTTCCATCATAGCTTCTTTCCATTCTTTCTTATTTTCTGCCTCTTCAAAGGTGGAAGGTTCTGCATTGAGATGTTATGGAAAACATGTAGTTTCTTCCTTGGTATCTTCATGTTCCTCTTCATCGTTGGAATCTTTTATAGATTAATTGAAGGCAAACTTCTCATCAAAAGTTATGTCCCTGCTTAAGCTTTTGATGTCTCACTATATCCAACGAATATGCCCTTCTTTCCTAATGGTTCCAACTTCTTCCTTTTGTCCTTGGGAACATGGATATAGATAGGACAACCAAGGATCCTTAAGTGTTCAACACTTGGATTTTTTCCGGAGAAGGCTTCTTTTGAAGTCATGTTCTTCAATATACAATGAGGACCTCTATTCTGAACATATACGGCTTCCATAACTGCTTCTCCCCATAGAAACATGGATAGATTCTGGTCATTCATCATTGCCTTAATAGATTCTTCAATGGAACGATTCTTCCTAATCTCGACTGCTTTACAAAAGGCAACGAGATCCTTGGAGGTGTACTCTCCTTCATTTTCGAACCTCAAGATCTTTGTCTTCCGCTTAGGAAGGAGGTTGACATTGGTCCACACACATCTAAGTGAACGATACCCAAAAACTCCTTTTGCTTTCCATGCTTCCTTTAGATTTGGTGCTTGGTGAGATAACCTGCCTCACCAGTTGATGGAGTCATCTGCTCCATGTTTGCAACTATCACTGTAGCTCCTTCTCAGAGCTATCGCCAATGACTTGCCTGGAACAAGAACAACAAGAGCAAAAGCATTTCCAATAGCATTTTCATAAGAACATATCTATGGTAACAAGGATCATAGAATTACCAAGGTGACCTGCTTGGGAACAAGAAATATCTCCTAGAGGAGATGTTAGTTAATCAAACAAGTGCAATAAGCATCTATATCAATATGCAACCAAGTAAACCTAACAATAATAGAACCTTTCAAAGATTGTTGTCACAACTATAGTGTTTACTTGTACTATAGCAACTATCAAACTTGAATTGTGCAAATTGAAACTTAATAATTTGATCAATCAAATCTGGAACATGGCGCATCAACTACTTGTTCCTCTGAATGTACTGAAGCCAAGATCCCTGCTTGGACAAGGTCTTTTGTACATTCCCTGCAAAACACACTCATGCTTTGCTGGATGATATAACATGAAAAGCATATGCAAGTGCATACCTTTGAAATTTGCAACATCGTTCAACTTGTCTTCTAATCTGAAACTAGACACCATCTTGACAAGAAGAGGTTAGAAATTGAATAAAAAAGTTTCAATGATTAGAAGAAGCTAGAAACCCTGAAATTTCAACTTTGACCACAAAATCAGTTTTGACCAAAACTCAACCTTTGACTTTGACTTTGACCCAAAACTCAAACTTGACGTTTTTGCTGGCTGAGGGCACCAGAGGGTGCGCTAGGCTAGGGCGCACTAGAATATCTAGAAATTAGGTTCAATGCTTCACGTAAGGTGCCCAAAGAATTGGATTAGGGTTTGCTATAGTTTCAAAATCAAAAACCCTGGTTGCAGCTGCAACTAGTGCTACAACGAGCTTGACAAAGAACTCCCACTCTACCTTCCAGCGGTTAGACTGTTCTAAAGGTAGTGTGGGCCCATAACCTGTTAAAAATATTCGATGTGCTCATTTTACTATAGACAATATCACAATATTGTCACCCAACCATAGACACACAACCATCCCCGAGCAACATAACCTTTGCTAGATAGAATGATTTCGGAAGCAACACTAGAACCAACAGATGACCAAGAGAGCACATCTTTCTCCAAAGATAGAGCACCAGACAAAAAGTCCCAAAACCACAGAACAAGAACAATACTCAACTGCAACAGTTACACTTGCACTTGCACTCACCAAGAATACCACTAAGGATATTAGAATACCACCAAAAATGTCACGAAGAATACCACCAAGAGATACTAGAAGCTAGGGCGCATATCTTAAGCTAGATAACGCTAGAGAGAGACCAAGAATCACCCCAGAAGATGTACCTTCCAAACTTGCAGCTGCAACTCCAAACTTGCGCTAGACTTGACTGAGAGAGTGAGTGAAGTGAGTGAGTACAAATGAGCTCAAGCGCCCTCTATTTATAGTGGTTCTTGTCACTTGTCTGGGCCAACTTGTTCTCTAGAAGCTAATACTTTATTATGAATTCTTTTATTGAGCCGAGTTGTCTTCTAGGGTTTCTACACATCTGTTTAGGGTTTCTCTTGCTTCCAGAATATTCTATTCTAGCTAAAGGTTACACATGGAGGTTAATACCTCCTACAATTACCATAATATCAACACATTCTACCACCAATTGACCCCTCCAAGCATCCTGCAAACCAGTAAGAGATTCCACCTCCTTTCAGACCTGCACAACATAGGGACAAAATACCAACAAATGTAGAATGGTCTCCTCATAATTTTTGCAAATGGGACACCTACTAGCAGCAAACCAACTTCTCTTTTGCAAAATGTCCCAAGTAAGGACCTTATTCCTAAGAACCAACCACATAAAAATCCTATTTTTGAGTGGACACTTGAATTTCCACACAAGCCTAAACCACCATTCCATAAGCTCCTAAGCCTCTCTTTCCCTTGTTTTAATAATAGGTGTGCTCGTTTCACTATAGGCAATATCTCAATATTGTCACCCAACCATAGGCACAAATGCCACCCCTGAGTACCTTAACCTTGATAGAGAGAATATTTTCGGAAGCAAACCCTAGAACCAATAGCCAATCAAGGTAGCGTACCTCTCTCCAGAGCTAGCGTACCAAGCAGAAAGTCCAAACCATAACCAAGAGAAAGTCCAAGCCAAAACCGAAAATGCCAGTTGCACTGCAACTGCAGCTCCTCTGCAAACTTGCGCACCATTGGTTTTATGCAATTGTGAGAGAGAGTGTGTACAAATGAGCTCTAGCGCCCTCTATTTATACTATTCCAAGTCACCTAACTGGGCCGACTTCTCTTCATGGAGGCTAATAACTCAATAATAAATATTCTCTTGAGCTGACTTGTCTCCTAGGGTTATTATCCAACGTTTTAGGGTTTCTCTTGCTTCCCGGAATATTCTAGTCTTGTCAGGGTTATATGTAGAGGTTAATACCTCCCGCAGCTACCATAATATCAACATCCATCACGATCCTATCTCCCAACTTTGGGGTATAATAACCCCCAATTAGATTTTTAGACTAGGTTAACTCATCCTCTGCTTCATGAATCTGCACATGACTAAGTCTCAAGTAATCAACATAATCATCCTATTCCCTGGCTTTGTCACTATATAAACCAATCATTCCAGCAGATTTCCACCCTTGCCTCCATTGTTGTTTGGTACAGATCTGCCAGATGACTTAAATAAAAGAAACCCCTTGCATGCAGCAATCTTGATTCTGACCAAGTTATCAGATGGTCAGAAATTCTCACGGCATCCAACGCAAGGGTTCTTTCCTAGCCTTACTCTGTTCCTTTTCCAACTTTCCACACAACTCAATTTCTTATCAATGGAAAAGACATAACCATAGCTTTCCAAATAATTTAAGCATTATGAATTATCTTTGTTTGCTTCTGGATCCACTCCTCAACACAGTCTGATATATTTTTGAACAATCACCAGATTCTGCAAATCCTGACTCATAACTTGTAAGCAGTCTCTATCCAGACTAAGCAGCCAATGCTTTTGCTAATTGCTGAATGTTTAGTTGTCCCCACCCTCCAACTTCCTTGGGAGCTGCAAGTTTCTGCCATTTCACCCACACTAAGCCCCTCTTCTCTTTATCCCCTGATCAAAGGAATCTAAAAATTAATCTCCTGATTCTTTCAAGAATGCCCTTCGGAATCTATGCTAGAGTCATTTAATACACTGGAATGGCCTCCAGAACAGACTTTGCAAGGACAAGCCTTTCCCTTGTGGAAATCCATTTATTACACCATAAGGACAAACTTATTTTCTACCTTTGCCACCAACAATTCCCGATCCTTTATAGCGTAATCATTTGGTTTGATACAAAACCCAAGGTACATCAATCCATTCTGAGTATCTAAAAAGGAAACAAAAGTGAAATATTTATGGTTTGATCCTCATTAATACTTGAGAATCTAACAGTGGATTTTCCCATATTGATTTTCATCCCTATAGCAACACAATAAAAATCCCGAATCTCCTTTAGTTTCTCCGTATCCGTATCCGTATCCGTTCTTGTGCCATCACAGAAGAGCAAAATATCATCCATGAACAACAGATGGGATAGAAATAAAGAACCCACGACCTTAATACCTTTGAAGGATCTATTTCTCTTGGCTTCCAAGAGTGCCCTGCTTAAGCCCTCAGCCATAGTAAGAAACAAAAGGGGGGAGATAAGACTTCAATTGTGAAGACTGTACCTAATATTGCAGATCTCTTACTAAAACCATTGAGCCATTCAGTGTGATTTTACTAACTATTGATAATGCATGTAATCATAAGGTAATAAGTGCAATCATCGAGTAAGTACACCCTCCCATTTTTTGGTTTGGTTGTTTGGTGCACACATTGGATGTTTTGATGCATGTTATTATTAAGTTGAATTCTAGATAAGAGAAGGTAAGATAATTTTATTAATGTCCAATGAATGACCACAAACGTAGGTTAATGGGATTGCTGAGTACAATGGTGTTGATACATAGTCGGAGTATGAGAAACGACACTTAATTATTACAAGATGCAGAAATTAAAATAAAGTAATATATTACTCTAAGCTAAGACCTAAAAACTGATCACTGATAACAGAAAATAGATTTGGGAGAATGCGCCTAAAATCTGGCATACAAATAATGCAAGCATAACAAGATCCATTGGCAATTTGTAATACCCTTGTTTTCCCCAATTTGTAAATACAACTATAAATGGCCAAGAGACTATGGCAGACTAGATATGTGTGAATGTTGCATTTGATGAACCTTTTTGTTATAAAAGGTCAATGTAAGTATTTTCTGTTATTAATAGAAAATGGATAGTGTTGCATAACTACTGAAAGGGGGGTTTGCCAAGATAGACCATGATGCTATGAGAGAGATGGTGAGGGGAACCGAAAATGGTTGAGATGACCCACCACCAAACCAGTACCTTATTGGATTTAATGACTCATACCCAAAATAGTCCTCTGACCTAAAAATGAATTACTAGTCAGACTGGTAGTTGGAAGAGTCCTCCTCAATTGTTAACGAGGAGATGGGGCAGAGTACCCATCTGCAAGACTTCCAGACCTGACCACGAGTTGGGGATTCAGACACACGCAACCTTGCTGAGGAAGGCAAGAAAAGAGATAATTCGTGGGCAGAGCTAGATCTGTGCGAGGAAGCAGAGTCGAAAGACCAATCTCGAGAAGAGAAAAGAGCGCTTGCAGCTCTTTGGTTCAAGGAAGAACTAGGAAATAAGCTCATTTTGGGCGCAAGGAGCTGTGGGCAGGGTTTTCGTTTCAAGCTGATAAACGTGGCTGAGGAGTGACTGTGGAAGTACTTGTGCAGACCTCCTTGCTTGGTACAGAGAAAACCGGTGGCCAAGATCCCGTGGGAGGAGAGTAACCTCCGTCCCTGATTGTCGTTGAGCAAGAAGAAAGAGTCTCTCTCAGAGCATCATGGTCTAGCTTGGGGGTGGCTAGTGGTAAATCTGTTTAGGAGTGGCTGTGCCTATGGTTGGGTGGAAACATGCACTCCTTTCAGCGCCCGTTTCACGATTTCTGGTTTTCTGATAAGTATTTTCATACTCTGTGTATTAAAATGGAAATGATGATTGAAGATATTTATATGTCTATGACTGGGTTTTGTATTGAATGTTCACGGTAGAATATGTATTCTCTCTGTGAACCTATGCTTTTGATTGGTCTTCTGCTTGCCTCAACTTAGCAGCAAGAGAGCTATGGGATGTAAGTCTGCAAGAGTGTCGGGGAAGGATTTACTGGGATGTTTAAGTCCTGCTGACCTCTAGAATCCAACTTCGTGCGAATACTAAGTTCAAACCCTATGGAAGGAGGGCGCCTCCTTCAAACCTTTCACTCGTGTGACCACAAGGGCACATGCCCGTGTCTTTAACCAATTCACGGCTAGGAGATTAGCGTGTAGCCCACGAGAGTTTTCGAAGGACACATGTGACCAAGGTCTGGGAACCTTGTGCTAGGCTCGAAAGGAGCTTAAGCCTTTCTGGCTTGAAAACTTTGGAGTGTATCGACCTTACTGTTTCTAAATCGATCGAAGGCAATTGATGGTTACAGTTACCCACAAGGTTGACTGACACCTGGCGGTTTCCCTAACCGTGACAGATAGACCTACCCCGCCGTTAAACCTTGATCCATTCATCAATTGCGAGGTAACGCTAGCCACAGATCCGAGGGTATTCGGGAGTCCCCTTGGCCGTTGGATCTACGTCGAGGTAATTTCGGCGAAGTCCTACTTTGGGAGAACATAGATGTTATAGCGTCAATCTCCTCGAACGCCGAAGTTACAAAACGAGGAGAGTCGTGGATCTGGGGAGTTCGTTAAGAACCCCTCTTAACCGTCCGATCATTCAGTGGAGGGACCCACGTAGGGTACTTCGAGATCTCCCCTGATCGTTAGATCTAGGCCATGGTGATCCCGACGCTGACCGCTCCGGGAGTAAGGAGGAAGTCACACCACGGATCCCTCGAACGGGGAAGTTACGAAGTAACGAAGGCCATAGATCAAGGGGTTACGTGGACACACCTTGACTGTGAGATCGAAGGGCTTGGCAGGCTACCAGTTCGAGGTGACGTGGCACATTGACGTCACCTAGGGTGATGTGGACCCACGTTTGACGTGCCACATGTCACCTGGATTGTGCGTTTCACAGACCCTATGTGCCCAATAAAACGTGACACGTGTCACCCACTGTAGGGTCCACGTGTCCTCTCTGCCTTGCTGCGTGTCACCCCTGACACTTACCTGTTTGGTCCACTTGGTGGGAGGAGTATTCGGGACCCACCTATACTTGCCTCCGCATCTAGTACGTCACCATGTGCGAGGGTGGACCCTTCGGGAGTTTGGGACTTCGGGACTTCGAAGGTTTGGGGTGCAGCATCGAGGATAAGCTGAAAGGCTCAAAGGCTGGAGCCACGTGGAGAGATTTCGGGCTCCCTCAGGAGTTTGTGAATTCATGATTCCAGAGGATAGGCGTGTAGAAAGGAGAAGGGACGTTTAGTGCCGAACGCTGAACTACCCTCTAGGTCATGTGTTAAATGAAGATTGTGTCCCGCCGTTGGATTGGACAGCGGATGAACCTGCGTCGTAGATGTAGGAACTTGGGGATGGTACGAATGAGGTGGAGCCACGTGGCCCATGTTTGATAATGCTTGAAGAACTTTGTGAGGCCATAACTCGCAATCCAGAGCTTGGTTTCAAGTCTGGTAGTAGTTGTTAGAGAGCTAAGGTTGAGAAGAAGAGAATGGAGATCTCAGAGAGATGATTCAAGACGACTAAAGTAAGCAAAATTTTTGATGCCCCATCCCTAGAAAGGGTACTTAGGGGTCGGGTGTCTTACACAATTGCTCACTTAATATATAAGGTCGAATGGAGGAAACTTCGGATAGTACATTGTTTGGAAGAGGAACTGGAAGATAAGATCAATAGTGCACTATGCTGCTGCCTAGACAAGGTCGCCCATTGCTGAGGATTGGGTGGCTTTGCGACACTGCTAGTATGGGATTTGGAATGACGATGTTGTTCGGGTCTTTGGGAAGTAGGAATATTCCCCTGAGCCTGCATTGATCTAATAGAGAATGTAAATGGATTAATAACTTGAAAAAGAAAGGGAGGACGATCATAAAGTCATCATTACTCATACTGTTATCAACTTCATTTTGCGCACTCAAGTTGTAGTTGTGTAAGCTTGCAAGGACCAGTTTTGGTAGTTAATTCCTCACCTTCAGACAACTTTTGAAGGTAAGACAAGTATTGCCTAATATGGTGGTAAATGTCTCATAGGAGTAGTTGAGGCTGCAAGATTTTGATAGAGAACCTACTAAAGAGGTGCGGAAAACCATTCTTGATGGTTGTTTTTAGTGATAGGTTAAGGATGTTTTGTAGTGCACCAACCCAGTTTATAATATGTTTCGTTTTGTAGATTCAAATCAGCTAGTTAGTGGGAAGGTGTATGAGCAGATTGACATCGTTCTAGGCCAAATTAAGGACATTTTTGAAGAAAGGGATGTGACCTTGTATGACTATATTCATGGAGAGATGGAAAAGCATTGGGAAAAGCTAAACATTCTATTCCATGCCTTACATATGTTCTTATATTCTTATATTCTTAAGAATGAATATACATGTTACTATTCCCATTGGGGGGATCGATCAAAATTCAAAAAACTTCATGTCTACTTGCTACTACTGTGCAAACAACAATTTCACTTTTCCTATTCATTCCATAAAAGGCTTTACTGTCGCTCTTACATATTTTCGCATAAAAAAACATGACTTTCCTGATTACAATATTTAGAGTTACTTACAATTATCCAGACTGAGTGCTATTAGAGGCAAAATTCCATGGATTCCGATTCTGAACCATCGACAAATTCATAGAATCCAAAGGCTCCGAGAGGGAGCATTAGGGCATCCTTGCTGAGTTCATCCACTGCCATATTGAGTTTCATGTAAATGTGGTTGAAAGAGAGCTATTCGAACTCTTGACTGGTTTCATGGATGTTCTTGAGTAGAGGTCGTAAGCGTATATTTTCCACTTTGGCTTTATGCTGAACCCATTCATTGACGAGCGTTGAGTCTCCTAGGACCTGCAATGTTTTCAACCCTTTTTCCAGGGTGGTGGCCAACAAAGTTCTTAAAATGATGAATTTGGCCTTGTTATTGGATCCTCTGCTTGGGGAATATCGAATATGCAATAAATGATTCTGATTTAAGTAAAAGCACGATCCCGACCCCACAGTGAGGAGGGTGCCCTTGACTGTCACCTTCAAAGAAACCCCAGGGGATTTCTTTGTCCAGTTCAGGCATCACCGACATCCAAATATTTTTGCCTTTGGAATTAACTTAGAATTCCTTAGAGATGTTTATTATTTGGTTTGCCGTGAGCTCTGGAGGAGTATCCTTGTCTTTGAAAATGCTACAATTATGTGCCCACCATAAACCATTGACCAAGATACATGGAGGGCCTTCCACTTGCTTGATTGATTTATCTTCAAGCCATGCTTTGAAGCATGCTTTGAAGCATGCTTCTAGGTCAGACTGTCCCCAAGATGCCTTTGGCTTGAATTCGAGCACTACATGCTGGAACACCTGCACTGAATATGAGCAAGAAATGAACAAGTGAGCACTAGACTCCTCTTAAGCTTTGCATAAAGGGCAGTGTCTTGGTCCAATCCAACCATGTTTTAGACCTTTTTCACATGTTAATAATTTGTTGGTAAGGGCACGCCACATTGTAATTTTTTTTTTCGGGGGGATGTGGAGTTTCCATTAAGTGCTCCACTACCACTTTTGATCGCCATAAACGATGGATTTCGCAATAGCTGTGTACCTCGGCTTGGCAGTGTATTCCCCGATGCTTGTGTTTTTTGACCAGCCAAGAGTATCTTCTTCCTCTTGCGATAATCTAATCAAGTTTGAAACCAGGCTTCCTACATATGAATTCCATTTGATCGCTAGAGTGCTGTCCAACCCAATCTCCTCACTAGTCTTCCACGCTTGCCTTCCAAAAGACTGGGTAGATTGGGCTTTTGCGTCCCTGAAGGTGAATATTCCTTCCTCATGTAGGGCTTGAAGGAGAACATCTGAGTGGCATAAATCGTCTCCAACACCCATCTAGGGGTCTTCCCCAATTCTCACTTTGCATCTGTTTCCTATCTTCCAAGTCATCCATGATCCCACCAAAGGAAAGGTGGTGACTAGAGTTTTCCACACGATGGTACCGCTAGGGTATTTTCGGGGTTGACGATACCACTCCTCAAGAGTTTGATCCTTCGAGTATTTAGATTTCATTACTTCACCCTAAAGAGAATTGTTATGAGTAAGGCGCCAAGGAGATGGCGAACATGTATATGTTTTTTAATCCCCACCCCCCCAACTTCTCGTGAAACGCTACTCGTCTCCATTTGACTAGGGGAATGCCTCTTGCTTTTTGCGTTGCCCTCCAAAGGAACTGAAAGCTATTTTTAAAAACTTTTGTGAGTATGCCTAAAGGCACCACTGTTATTGACGTCCAATCCACATGTATACTTTCAAGCACCGATTTGATCAAAGTTAGAGGACCCCCTCTTGATAGAAATTTGTTGACCCAGAGGGCTATGCATGCTTTTGTTTTTTATAAAGCCATAACCAATCGACAAATTTATAACCATTATGTTTCAGGAAGAAGCCTAGGTATTTGAAACTTGCATCTAACTCTTCGTGCAGAAAGGGGAGAAGAGAGGCGACCCGACTTAGAGTAGAAGAGGACAAGTTGCATGTGATAAATCAAGGTTTCTCTTCATTTATTACCATATGCCCATAGCTTCATAGTATAGATCCAAGATTCTTTTCAATGAGGAGAAATCTTTCGACGACCCTTGGGAGAAACAAAGAACGTCGTCTATGAAAAGCAAGTGTGAGATGGACACATGTGCGGTTACTTTTACCACCCTTATCTCTCCTTTCAATCTAGCTTCGTGGATTAGCTTGCTCAGGACGTCGACAACAATGATAAATGGGAAAGGGGAGAGAGGACACCCTTGTTTGCGTCCTCTTGATGCCCTAAAAAACCCAGATGGGGAACCATTGATTAGTACTGCAAAGGAGGTGAATTCTATGCCACACATTATCCAGTTTATAGTGGGTAAATTCACTGCCATTTTGATCATCCATCACTAATCTCAAAAAGGTCCAATTAACCCGATAGTATGCTTTTGAGAGATCCAGCTCTAGAATAACTGTCGATTGTTTTGATAACTTTGCTGAGTGGAGAGCCTCTTGTGTGATAGGACACGACATCATGGATTTTCCTTCGTTGCAAGAAGTCGAACTGTTCTTCTGTAATGACTTTGCTTAATATCGGCTTTAGTCTAAGCGTGATGATTTTGGCCACCAACTTATAGATTACATTGCAGAAGAAATCGAGCGGTACTCATCAAAAGATGCGCCATCTTTTTTTTGGGTATAAACGTGAGAAATGTTGAGTTCAAAGAGCCCAACATTTTTAATGTCTTTTGAGATTCTTTTGCCACTATTAACAAATCTTCTTTCACTAGGTCATAGAATTCATCGAAGAATTCGACATGTATGTTGTTCGTCCTAGGGCTCTTGTCTTTCTGCATGGAGTTGAGAGTTGCTAAAACTTCCGCTTTAGAAACCTCCTCCTCCAGTGCTTGATTCATGTCATCCGAGATCAAGTTAGGGATTTTAGAAACAACCTCACGGATTTCCTGGATCGGGCACCCACTTCTTTTGTAGAAGAGAGTTTTAAAATGACGTACGCCTTCCTCAACCATTTCTTTAAGCGTATGAGCCTGTGCTCCACTCCTTGTAGTTATCCCCTAGATTGTGTTCAAATTTTCTTGGTGGTTAGCATATACTGGTGGAAAAACCTTGCGTTGTTGTCCCCTTCTTTGATCCATATGGCCCTATTCTTTAGGCGCCGTGTTGCCTACTTTTTTTAGTATGGCATTCCTATGGGCTTCCAACATTCGAAGATGAACTAGCTCTGACATTGAGAGGGATCTCGTAGCAATGTCGGTGTACAATCCCTCGAGCTCATCCTCCATTTTTTTCAATGTTGAGGATGACTTCTCCTTAAAAGATTTGCTCTAATGCGACAATTTTAATACGAGCTAAGTTTGCCACCATCTGTCTCATAAAGGGCACTGTAGATTCGGTGGACAGAGGCTCCCACGTCTCTTGGATTAGTTTTAAACTTTCATATATAAACTTTAATATATAAGTTTTAAAGTTTAAATGTTTTAATTTATATTAAACTTTTTTATATTATAAGTTAATTATTTAACTTACATAAAGTAATAATTGTTTTAAATTTATTATTTATATATTATAAGTTTATAATTTAACTTACATAAAATAATTAATGTGTTATATTAGTTATTATTTATAAGTATTATATCTTAATAATTTAAGATAAGTATTAGTATTTTCCCATGTAATTCATGTGCAAGAAACCACTGTAAACTTCATTATTGTCGATGGGTGGTGATTAGGTTAAACCTTTGATGTAGATAGTATGCTTACTGGATAAAGATATCGATGATTAACATATCAATGTCACAGAGGCAACCAACCCGAGGACTTGACCCCACTTGCAAATCATATCCTTCACCCATTGGAGCCAACCCATCGGATTAGTGTTGTATATTACAAATGTAGATATAAATTGTATATTTAAAAATTTATATTTTTTAAATTTCTATACAAGTTTTAATTTTAAAAAATTATAAAAATATATATATATATTTTGTACCTGTCATTTCCTCACTGTATCCGGATCGTGGCTTTTAAACAAACTGATGGATCCATTTTTGGATGTGTATCCGAATCCTGGTAACGTAGCCCGTGGGGCAATTCGAGGCAAGGGATTTTGAGGAGCAGAGTGCAAGGTAGGGGCACTTCTCTCTCCCAGAGGTAGAGTCACCAAAGGTCTTGACTTTATGTAGGAAAGAAGCTAGATGAAAGATGACTTTGAGGTGAAAGGGGTGGACTTCGAACTCTGGGTGAATAATGGGATGGGCAATTGTTTGTTTGCATTGGATAATGCACCTAAGGAGCAGGGTCTGAACTCTCTCCGTTTAGGCGTAGTTTGTCTATAGTAAGCTCGATCTGTAGTTCTCTGAACCATATAGGATAGTGGGTTTAATAATTGCCTCTATGAGGTAAAGTTTGGACAAAATGTCCTAAAGTTGACTTTGGTTAGAGAGTCCTACCCTTTGCTTACTTGAGGGTGCAGAGCTTGTTGCATGAGGCCTTGTGAAGTGGACCCCCAAGCAGGTGTAATTTGTCATGATCTCGATCTCTAACCACAGGAAGTAGAAATGTAGGTCAGAGAGAAATCTCTTTGATGTGGTGAAGTTCATGACCTTGGTTTTACCTTGCTTGAGTGTCAATTTTCGATGATCACAAATATTGGCCAGGGCAACAAGTTTCCTTTGCAGACCCTCAGGAGTATAGGCCAACAAGATCAAGTCATTGACAAAGAGGAGTAGGGAAATCGACACCTGATGTAGGAGGCAACCATCTCCAACTTGGATGTGTTCGTGGAGGAAAGATTCCAGCTTGTCAATGTAGATCCCAAAGAGGGTCGACGAGAGGGGCACCCTTGCTTTACCCCATTGGTACTTTGGATGATGTCAAAAAGGTTGTGTGTCATCTAGAGGTGACATAGATCCGACTCCTACAATCTCATGATGGTAACTAGGAGTGTCTTATAAATGTTAATGTCACGAAGCCTCCTATGGAATAGGGCCTCTCTTGGGACTATATCAACTGCTTTTTGAAAGTCTACAAAGCAATAGTAAACTTTTGAAGAGCGGTGGCGAGCCTCCTCAGTAATGACTTTAAGTGTCAAGATGTGATCGATTGTTTGGTACTTCGTGCGAAAATTGACCTACCGTTTGGCCCTGAGGTATTGACTCTACATCTCATTTGAAAGCCATAGATATAGGATTGTATTGTATAGTTTGGAGAATGTGTGTCCAACCATGATAGTTTAATAATTGTTCAGATCAGAACTACTCCCTAATTTGTGGACTGGGTGAATGATGTGTGTAGTCCAAGAGTGGGGGAAATCAGAGCATACCATATGGTTAAATAAATAAACAATGCATGAGTCGAGAGATCAGATGCCATGCTCGAGGATCTTGGCTTGGAGGCCTTCCTCGTTTATTACTTTGTTCCTGCTCATATCCCTGGTTGCTCTCTTGATGTCTCTCTTAGAGAAGAGGTGGCATGAAGCCGCAGGTCAGGGGATATGGGTGGGAGGTTGTTCAGGGATGTAGTAAAGGGAGGTCATGTGGTAGAACATGGACTGGGAGTCTAGGTTTAGGGGATGGTGTGGTGTTTAGGGAAAAGGGTATGCTAGAAGGTTTTTGGGGAGTGGCGCGGAGGGTTGTGTAGAGTCCATGTTTTCTTAATGCGAGGAACACATGCTTCTTACGATGGTGGAAGTAGCGGTAGGTTTTGCGAAGGTGAGGGGAAGATGAGGGGTCACGTGAGAGGGTGAAGAAGAGATACTTGTGGAGGGTTTTGCATTCCTTGTTGAACCAACAATTGATGTGGCAAGAGCTAGGTGGGTACTTATGGTTGTGTTCTTGAATGGAGTTCGAGATAAGAATCAAGAGTTGCCTCCTATAAGGGCACTGGAGAGCGTCTCATACTTGGCTGTGGTCGTGTCTAATGACATGAAGTGAGAGATGGGGGTGAATAACTCTTTAAGGTAGGCGGTGTATGAGTTGGCGTATTCTTTGTTGGAAAGAAAAGTGGTGCGAGGGGATGGTGGAGGGAGCAAAGAGGAAGAAGGTGAGGAGGGTGTGGTCTGCCAAAGGGAGGGAAGACACAAAGAGGTGTTGGATATTATGGGAGGAGGTTCTAGTTGGCCAAGACGTAGTCCACATTGGACCCTATGTCATGGGGGAAGCAAGTGAACCCTCTTGGCTCATGGTAGTAGGGGAGACCATTCAAGATCAACAAATTGTGGGATTCACTAAGTTATAAAAGGTGTTTCCCATATAGTGCGAGGGGCTTGATCTCGTCTTTAGAGCTCGCGTGGAGACTCACAAATTCTTGCTCAAACTCTTGGAGGGAAAGTGCATCCTTGACTCTTTCATGTATAGACACTTGTAGGTCCTTGGTATGGGTGTTGAAGTCCCCTAGGAGAATAACCTCCCCTATAGTGGAATAGTGGGAGATGTTGGCATAGAGGTTGAGGAAATGGTCCCCCTTGGGCTCCCTATGAAGTGCAAAGTTTGACGAGGACGGGGGAATAACATACAACGATGTAACTATCCTGAAGTAAGGGGCCACTTGATGAATCTGGACCCATAAAAATATAGTGTGCTTGTTTGATGCCACCATAGTGACTCGTCTTGGGAGGGAGTCTTGTATGAGGCAAGTGACCCCATTGGATCTTCTAACATTGTTGGAGTGTGTCTCATGTTGGCAAGATCATGCTCAATAATCCCCATGGATTTAAGGTGGTGTCACGGGGCTCGCATGTCTCTGTGAGAAAAAGGTCACGAGACCCTACCTTGTCATAGAGTGTGCTTGGGAAAGTCCAAAATGCACTATTATAGTTCCATTAGCCAATGGAGATGGCAGACATACACCCCCGAGTCTATCCCTCACCTAGACGAACTTGTCATTTGGACCAAGTGTGGGAGCATCTTGGATGGGGGGAGTCCTGGATGACGACTTTGAGATTTTGGGTAATGGCTCAATGATCTTCTTTCCTTGCCGTTTTGACCTAATCCCTAGATTGCTTGAACTCCACCTGTTGGGCTCTAATAAGGTGAATGTCAAGGAAGATCTTGTCGGGCTCTTGTAAGGTTGGTGTCAAGGAAGAGAAGACATGTGATCTAGAGTATTAGATGAAATAGATGATCGCAATAGACAAACTAGTCCCTAATGAGGTAGAGTGTGATCTCGTACGACAATTGATTGACTCAAAGTCACTAGACTCGACTTGGTGGAAGACTCGTTTTTGCTCAAGAGTCAAATTTGACTTTAGACTTGACAAAAACTCATGAGTCAACTTGGTAATAACTCGACGCCATGAAAAATAAGAAAAATATAGATTTTCAAGAAAGATATTTTATTTTTATCATAATAGTTATAATCTAATTTTAAGGTCATGACCAAGCCAAACACCAAATTGGTGTATGGGACCCCCTTGTTTGTGGGACAAGGGACTCCCTCTGTGCAATGATTTGACTACTAAAGTCTACGAAGGTGTACATACCCTACCTCCTCTGGATTTGAATCTGTGACCTCCGAGGAGGAAACACACGTTCTTAACCATTAGGCCTACCAAGTTAGAGATTATAGTTATACATGAAAGAACAATAAATATAATGCAAACACACAAAATATAATTCAAAAATAACATATCCAAACATGACCAAGTATATCCTACTTTCGTGATCAATCATTATATCATCATTCATCCTTCAAGATTCAAAATCCTTATGGACATGGCATGAAATTATGATTGATGAACCAAAATGAACACAGTTTCCAATGTGACGACTCAATGTTAAATCTTCAATCATATGACTACAGGTTTTATGTTAAACCTATCGGTTCCTATTAAGAGTTGGTAGGTCCCACTAAAACTTCATGGTTCCTGCTAAAACATGGTAGGTTTAGAGGGTTTTTAGCAATTTTGGACAAGTCAACACGACTTTGAGTCAAATTGACTTGTCTGTAGTGGTGGGTTGGCAAGACTTGATGATGTGCGAGTCTACTAGTAGAGTCTTGTGACTATGGAGAAACCACATTAGTGGCCCTGGGGTCTTTTGGTTCTATACACATAGTTAGTGATTGAGATAAGGCGACTCCTTTACAATAATGGGACATGTATGCTGGTTCTTTTTTGCAATTGTATTGTTTTGTAGTGTCATTACTTTCAATTTTTGTGAAAACTTCTTCTGTAGAGAGGTGTTAGGAGCACCCACAACTTCATCCACAATGTGAAGAGAAATATGTTGAGTGGTAGAAGCTTGGTTTATGTACACTAGAACTTAAGTTGGTTGCCCCATTATTATGAGGAGGTGAAGATAGATAAAACATATAAAATGTAGGACAACAATCCAAAGTAGGCTAATTCGGAGGATAGAGCATTGGTTTTGGAGCACTTGGATGTTAATCTTTTAGTTGATGGTCCTAATTTTGTTTGTGTTGAGATGCCAACCCCATCTAGTGCAATTGCGGTTCATGTTCAACTTCACAACCTCCACAATTGTGTGCAGGTTGTGTTGTGGGTGGTGGTGCCTATGTCGAGCATGTTCTTAAACCATGGGAATTAAAAACAAAAGTTTCTTGTAGCAAGAGGAAGGAAAAGTGGATATTACAATAATTGTTGCTCTTTTTTCATTTGTTTACTTGTCATAGACTTCAACTCAGTTTAGTGTTTAGTTTCTCATATCTATTTTGTTAATCAGGCACATTACCTATTTTGTAAACATAACCCTTTGGTTATGATGACCTATTTCATTCCATAAATTCATAGTTTGCTAAACTCTTTTTTATAGTTTACTTCCTACTTCCTTGGCCCCCTATAGAGATTGTGTTTTTAGAGTCACTTGCAAGATGCATCTTTTGGACACGATCATTAGACCCATAGTCTTTTATGGCATGAAGGTTTAGGGACCTAGCTTGGTTTGTGCAAAGTAGGCTTAGATGGAGAGAGTGCAATTTGTTGTGCTACAACCTACAACACATCATTTGATACAAGCGAACGATCCCCCCATTCCATCGTCTAGGGGTGATTTAGATCTCATCCTTTGTGCTTGGAGGCCATTTTTAGACCTATCTCCTTCCTTCCAAAAAGTTTGAACTCCTGCTGATTTGTCTTTGGGGAGGAATCGATGCCCCTATCTTGCTCTTTGTTCCTGAGAGTCCCTTGCCTTTGTTGGTTTGTTTGGACAAGGTTGATGCTAGTTTCAGAGGCGTACATGTTACGTTAATGATTAGTCATCTCTCATGAATGTCTCCCCTTGTATAGGTATTCTCTAGAGGTGTTGGGCCATCTTTTACTGTCTATTTAGTACTTGAACAAGGTTATCCCTAGGGATGTTTATTGACAATGCATTCGGGATACCTAGACTTCACCTCCAAAGGGCCTTGGCCATAAGATTTTCTTGTACTGTGAGCACTTCATTTAGTGGCAAGATGGCTTCATTATTCAACCCACATATATGCATAGGTGCTCGATGCATGCCCTCAATATCTCCTTTGGCCAGTTTAGAGTAGGTTCACATTGACATTGGGTTGAGATAGATCATCATCTTCCTCGCCTCGACAAGACCTGTTAACATTGCGACCTACAAGAGACGGAGTTGGAGGACCACCTCATCTTCAAATGCCCCATTTATTATGAGATCTGGGTGAGTTTCTACTACTTTTACTAGGATTAGAATGTGTTCCTCTCTACATTATTTTAGTACCCTTATTAGAGGTGTCTAGCTCTTTTACCAGGGAGGTTCTTGGTTTTAGATCATAGCCCCTTTATGTCTAAGAGGAACACTTCTTTATTTTCTGTTATCCAATGTATTGAGGGTCAGAAATGACAGCTGAAGACTTGAACTTCTCTAGGTATTAGAGCGATGAGGGTCCAAACCTGCCCACCTCGTTTGGGCATCCTTCTTGTGAGAAACTTTTGAGTAGCTACTGTCCCAGGCTCTATGTCAAGTGGCACAATATCAGAAGACAATGTAGCTTTAGGAGATCCTAGAGCTAGGGATATTTCAAACTCCCTTTGTTTTGAGTACTGGTCCCCATACTTCGTCAAGCGTACAATTGTTCATTCAAAGTTTCTTGTCCCTATTGTCCTCGAGTGGTAGGACCGTAGAAGGTGGGGGGTTCTTTTCACTAGTGCGAACCCTAGGGTCCCAGCATGACTGTCTAATAAGTCCCCCTCAATCTTGATTATTGTTCAAGTGACCTTATCAGACAGTGTATCGGACCCTTAACAGTGATTGAGGACTCAGAGGAGGAGACTTTTGTCCTCTTCCGACCTCAAAGTCCAGCTCCAGTTCCAATTGACATGTTCTTGTTATTGGTGTTTTGACTATTGTTCTCATATTTTTTCACATTAGATTTTATATCTTTACTTTTTATTGCTAGATTAGATCTAGGTGCTGCTATGACACAGTTTGTATTATATTGGTGTTACTCTTTAGTCCTATGGATCTACTTTAGTGGTAATTTGTTTTTTTAAACTGAAACAAAAGTTTGTATTCATTAAAATATGGCTGCACCGAAGCTCGCAACAATTAGATTCAAAATATTGTAGAGATTGTTTCAAAATTGAACATAATTTTAATATAACTACCATAAACACTAAAGCCTTCTCTATATAGGCATTCTAGGCAGTTTTGCAGATGACTTGCTTGACAAATTTACCCAAAAAACTAACAACTCTAAAATTCATACAGAGCCATTCAGGGAGGTACACTATCTTGAGCTTCTTGCCCCTCAGCTGAAAGAGGGAAGCCTATTTCTTCAACCTCCACAAGATGATGATTCTGACCCACAGATTTGTCTTCCCTTAAATCTGCTCGTAACGAGTTCCTAGAAACATGATTGTTGGAGGCAAGAGAAAAGATAAGATAAGATAAGATAATTTTATTAATGTTCGACTAATGACCACAAAAGTAGGTCAAAGGGACTGCTGAGTACAATGATGTCAATACATTGTGGGAGTACCAAAAGGTCACCTATAAAAGGAAAAATGCAAAAAGTAAAGTGCAATAAGGTAGAGAGTGAGTTCAATGTTGAGGCATGAAGAACCCTCAACCCCGAGCTTGGAGACTTGCTCCGAAGATGAAATGTATTATAGGTGAAGATCTAAGGACGAGAGGAGCCAAAAGAAGAAGAAGAAAGGAAATGGATCTATCCTGGAGTGGACCCATCTCTCCTACCATTTGAGGCCGATTGAAGGAAGTTGAGTATAGTAGGGTGTCTTGAGGGTGAGCTAGTACGTTGCTTGGGTCGTCCATTGCACTGTTGACTGGTAGAGGTAGTGCATAGTTGAGGTATGGGAGATCTCCTTTGTTTTCTAGGAAGGGATCTGGTCTAGTCATGTCGTTGAATTCTCGTGGGACGAGGGAAGGTCTCACGGATCCGCACTGATCTGGAGTCTAGGGCTATGCTGGTGTCGGTCTGTCTCTTAGTGCCCCTTCCATAGGGTAGCATCGTGAAGGAGGTAATCCGCCGAATAGGATTTGGTCTCATAGGAGGCTGAAGAGTATGGGCCTAGAGCCTGAAAGCCTCCTGTATGTTTAAGGCTAAGCATCGCTAATCCAGATACCTAAAGAATCTCGTGAGGGTATGAGTCCCCCTGAATAAGCAATGAAATCGCCCCCTGATCTCATACTAAATGGGGCATTGGAAGATGAAGTGCTCCTCAGTCTCGACCACTATAATCTCTTTGGGTGCAAACACACGTTCGATCACTACCTCAAGGTGTCCCAATGGCTCTAGGTTAAGCCCTCACTAGAATTGAACCTTTCCCAATGGTGAATTGCTCCTCGCTTTCCACCATTGGATCCAACCCCTTTGGGCTGATAATTTGAAGGGCATTGGGGTGGGCTTTGATCCACTTATGTATGCACAGGTCACTGTTAAATTTTCGAGCTTGATATAATATGCGGATTATTTCTTTAAATTCTTCAACACTTTGATTCCAGCTTAATATATTTCAACAATACAGAACTATGTAGATCCACAAGCATAAACATGAAGAACACATATACCCTGGGGGAACCCTATACAGGGAGAAAACCCCCAGCAAACAATCTCCTTTTATTGCAAAGATAATGTATGGTTACTTACAACAATCCAACATGAAATTCTGCTCTTAAAGAGCTTGCCAAGACAACCTAGACCTGACTGTATGACCTGTAGAATGCTGAGATACTTTGCTGATAATTACCTCTGTTATAGACCAATACTGTGTAAGAAGTTGTGCGCTGCCTGAGTGCTAAATCTCTGTCTTTTCTGGACTGATATATACGCTGCTTTCTTACTGCCTTCTTACTGATATATATGCTGCCACTCGCTGCCTATATATGCTGCTAATCGCTGCCTATTAATCCTGATATATAACAGCACAGTATAAACACACTTGCTGCCTTATACCCTTTCACCCTCATGCTGCAACACACGATGTGAAGAATGAGGGTTGACCTCTGTTTATAAAGGTGTGGAGAGGTGAAGGAAGAGGGCTCGAATTAGAAGCTTGAATGCATGCTTTCCATAACTTGACTTTACACTTCAGAAATAGATCTTGGACTTAGTTCATATTTAGAATTAGACTTGAGACTTCAGTTACAAGTCATCCTTGACTTAGCAATGCATGCATGCAACATGCAACTTATGCAACTTTATACAACTTTATGCAACTATGTAACTTATGCAACTATGCAACTTTATGCAACTTTATACAACTAGACTCTTACAACTTGACCTTTTACAAATTGAGTTTAACAACTCATTCAACTTGACTCTTATCCATGGCAATTCGAATTTCTTCATGGTGGATAGTGTTACATGTGCCAACGCACTAGATCAGTACATTTACATCATTTGAAATATCAGGAAGATTGTTTGTTTCTAGCTCATAGGAATTTTATGTTCAACCTAACTTTTGCTAGATACCTTGACTTTTGCTCATGGTTCACAAGGCTTGACTAGGCTCACAGAGGTTGTACGTTCTTCCTGACTTTTGCACTAGTCTGTCTATGCTCACAGAGGTTGTATGTTCCCCCTGACTTTTGCACTAGACTGTCTATGCTCACAGAGGTTGTACATTCCCCCTGACTTTTGCATTAGACTTACATCTTGACTCACAAGATCATATAGCATCTCGTTCGTCTTGACTTTTGGCCTGTCTAGATATATTTTTTCCTTTTTATGGCTTCATTAATAGTAAATACTATGTCTTGGCATTTGGCTTTCTTGTTTCTGGACACAATATTCATGTTTTATAGAGAAATCTAGTTTATTTGTGTGTACAGTTAAGACTTACTTATGATTAAGATTTTTACCTATGTGGATTATATTTGAAATTTTTTCTTTACCACTCGTAATAACACAGGATACTCTCAACTGATAAATGTTGTTAAGGTTATAGAAACTATAAATGTTGTTGGTCCTATGTTCTCCTTGGTGCTCAAACCATCCATATATAAGCTTCAAATCTATGTCCAATTTGTGGCCAGTGTAAAGCTGGGCCTCTAACAGCTTGAGCTAGTGTTACCATGTCTTACCCAATGCTGCAATGTAATATGCAAAACTGTGAAAGGACAGCTTTATCATGTTTTTGTACTGAAAGGTGCTTCTACATCACAATATGTGGGGGATGTTGTAATGTGGGTAATGCTAATTGAGAAAAATAATTAACTTTATTAAAGCCATATATGAGGCGGACTAAGTATAATAAAACAATTGCAATATCCATTAAATAAACTCTTTATATATTCTACACTGAATAGCTGATATTACACTTAACTTACGCATCGATTCACATTTTGTTATAGAACACCATCTGCTTTATTTAAGTGAGCAAATAACACCAGTGTAGATCCATTGTAATCCCGTATCTATCAAATCCCTCGAGGTGCAAACCTTCCCTCAAATTTTTGCACCATAAAAAAGTTTGCACCCACAGGGATTTGATCTCCCTTCGTGTTTGATAGATCCAAGATTAAGATGGATCTACGCTGGTTCTACGTTGGTTCTAAATCATTTGAGTAATATGATATGTTCTGGAATTTTTTCCTCAAGCAAATTGGGGTAAATATTGTAATTGTAATTGTAATTGTTTTTTCATTCTGCATATTCACATGGCAAAGATTTGTGGCGAGGAGTACTCTCGATCTGTGTGCATGTTCCTGTGGCTACAATGTGAGGCCTCTGTGATGGTTCTGGATTTAACGGTGGTATGGTCCTATCTCTGCTTTATTATTTTTCCCTTGTCATCTCTGTGGACAATTATGAGGCCTCTGTTATGGCTCTAGATTCAACAATGGTATTATTTTCTATCTGCTTAAACATATTTCTTCTCCTATTTCAGATTTTATATAACAGGTAAAATACTTGTTCGTTTGTAGATGGTATAATTGCTATTAATGTTTATTCAATTTTTATTAAGGCGTAAAACTGGCTGGTATGGTGAATATAGTTTCTGAAGGTTATAAAAAAGGCAAGGCTGCTTCATTGCTAGTGACTGCCAAGTTGGATTGTTTAAATGACATGGAATTCTTTTCCCTTGACGTGGCAGATTCTAGGAACAGCTATTGGAATGAATCTTCTACTGGAGCTGGATATGTTTGTGTGTGTGATCCTGAGCACAGTTGATGCACTTTTATTTCCGCTTATTTTACCTTTCCTGGTATGTGTATTTGGGGCCTGATACTTCATATAAATGTGTGGACCAGAAGAAATTTATGTGTGTGTGCATGTGCATATCTTTCCATTTGATCTGATGCTTGTTTGTTAATGGACAATGAATTCACAGGGCAGGCGCTATGCTGAAGTATTATCTATAAGCATAACAGGACTGGTGCTTCTATTCTTTGCACCCAGCACTTTATCCACTGACTCTAATGCTGTCTCTATAGTGAATGGAATGATTCCAAAAGTGAAGCGTGAAAGTCTGTATACAGCTGTGAGCCTTCTTGGTGCAAATATCATACCTCACAATTTTTACGTCCACTCTTCGATTGTGCGAGTATGATTCAATTTCCTTATTGCCAGATACTCTGATAATTTAGCAGTGATGCAATGAATGAAAGTTTCAGGTCATACGTGCCGCTAAATAGAATTGGCATTCTTATAAAGTACTATTTCTCCTAGGTGTAATGTTCAGATCACAGGGAATGACCGTCTTGCAAGGAGTAACCCTCTGAATCCTTAAGTTTTATTGTCAAGGATAATGTTTACTGTAATTTTGTGCTAGTTGTATGTACATATGTTATTTTGCCAGTTATGATTGTGGTGTATGAATCGATATGGAGATAATTTGGAGAAATCCAAAGGCTTCATCTTCCTTTGCCATGATCATGAAGGTGTAATGAACATAATATAATAGTAATAATAATGATAATTTTTTTTTAACCATGGGTAATAACCCAAGAGTATATCCAGCCAGCCCGCAAGACAGATATACCAGAAACTTATGACTTAGCAAGGGCTGAGGCGTCCCGAAGCCCACCGAGGTGGACCCCTAATCCCAGGGGCATCTACCCTTCCAGCCTTATCACAACGGGCCAACATGTAGAGACTCTAGCCCCCTCTGGATATGAACCTGTGACCTCCTAATCAGAAGGCATGATCTTATCAAGGGGCATGGCCTATCAACCATGGTGACCAGTCAATGTTTATTAGTATACCGTCCCATGGCTTTGTAATCATATAATCCATCTCTCATTCATTATTAAATAATTATTTATTACTTGTCCCTGATGGATTTCTGTTTATTGTCCTTATGTTGAATATTTCTACACTGAATGAACTTTGTTCATTTCATTGATATCAGTATTCAGACCTACATTCTGATCTGGCTTTTGGCCACGTTTAAAATTTTGTCAGAATTTTTTGATCCCAGGTCTTTGACCACACCTTTTCCCGCTGCAACGTCCGAGAGAAGATAACCATCTCTGGGTTTTTGACCATGATTAAGCTTTTGGCAATTTAAAAATCAGACTTTCCATTGAAAACAAAATAAAAACTCATTCCGCTGCAAAATTCGAGGAAAACCAGCAATCAAAGAAAAGTATTAAAAAAAAGAAGATTTGTCAAGAAGAAATTTAACACTGGGTGAAGAGAAACACAGCTGCTAGGCTGTTGACAGTTATAAGGCTTCACAGGCTTATGAGATAAAAAATAGGAAGCCACTGTAGCAACAGAAGTGAAGTCACAACAGTAGGATCACTGGGTTATAGCTGAGCACTGTATAGGGACACCACCTGTAGCCATCTCAGTCGAGGAATGCCAAAAGAAATTGTAATCAATTGAAGAATGTACTGAATCAAGAACAGAGGACTGTTGAAATCGCTCTCTGGACATTTCTGGGAAAGAAATGTAAATATCTGCAAAGGCTGTCAGGCCCGCCACAATAACCCTTTCAAATGCCGTCTTAATAACCTCAAAATGAGATAATAATTGGAGCCATCTTTGTGCTTGTCATTTATTGTGTTGTATTGGGAACAACCGCCGCGGGCTGGAGTTGGTAACTAGACCGCAAGCAGCCACAGATCACAAGGGGCACAAAAGACGAGGGTCGCTGTGCCATTGTGGAAGATGGGTCACACTGAAACAAGTGGAACAGCCGCCATTTATAATTCATGAGTCATATTTGTAGTGCTGCCACTGTAACAGGCGCCAAAAGTGAGCTACCGTACTGAAAAAAAATCCAATCACCGATGTATGGGAGATTTGTTTTTAAATGTTTGCCATGGGTGCTGTGGGTTAAGTCATATTGATCAGTAGGTACAGATGGTGATTAAAGATTAATTGCTGAAATGTAGCTGCCAATATCGATAACAAGCTGGCCGCATATATCACAGATTGAATCATAAATTATTCAAAGGGAAGATCATATGGGTAAAACCTTATCAACAAAGGAAGCACTGTGACTATAAAAGTTGATTATATATACTATCCTATCTTGCTATGTTATATGCTCATAAAGGTGAAGTAAATCCTTGTTAAGGTGACGTTTTACCTATAGTGGAATTATCTTCCAAAGAAACTGACACCACAAGTTGTCCTAAGTGAATACAAGGTAATATAATAAAAGGAACAAAGTAAGCATTGTGACTATAAAAGTTGAGTATATATATTATCCTATCTTGGTATGTTATATGCTCATAAAGGTGAAGTAAATCCTTGTTAAGGTGACGTTTTACCTATAGTGCAATTATCTTCCAAAGAAACCGACACCACAAGTTGTCCTAAGTGAATACAAGGTAATATAATAAAAGGGTATTATAAAGTACATGAAAAATTATTAATCAAAGTCAAACTAATATAAATAAGAAGGGGCACTTTATAATCCAACTTCCAAGTATTTAACTTTACCTTGAAGAAGTGCACAATATATTATGGAAGAAGTGGAACCTTCGCAATTCGTGCATCCAATTAATTATCAAGGCATATATAAGCTTTGTAATCAAGTTATCCTTTAACGGAAATTTTCGATTAAAACAAAATGGAGTCCAATAATGAGAATAAGGAAGAAGATTTCCTAAAACATAAAAAAATGTTGTCTTAGTGCTACTTAGAATAAAAGAGACACTTGTAGGAAAATATATTACTGTTTCTATTGGTCCCGTCGAACGTAATAATTATGTTAGTGCTGAAATTGCTAATCACTTATTGATTCTTGAGTCAAATACAATCGAAAAGCTACTTTTGGAATAAGAAACAATATGACATAAGCGTTTTACAATTGAACATTGGAGATTATACTTTCGTATCGCAGTTCACTGTTAGATATTTGTGAAGTGATGATAGTGACATAATTATGGGTTTCACCCTGGATGGAAACATTGGGGACTTTCATCTTAAACACGAAGAAGAAGTTTTTGACATTCTCATATAAGAAGATAAGATTGCGGGAAGTTAAGTTGGAGTCAGATTTAGTAGCACCCAAAGATCTTAAAGATATATCTGAAGGGTGATCTTGAAAATCAGAAGTCGATAGAAAAGATGCAAAAAGAATTTGACAAGGTTGGCACAAATAAAGATGAAGAATTTTCTTGTCTTAAGAATCATATTCAAAGTTTGATCACAAAAATGAAGAGATTAAAAAGTGGAAAAAGGTCACAACAGGAAAAGCTAGAGGAACTTACAAGTAAGAAATTAGTGATTGATAAAGGAACAATCATTGATCTTGTTGAAATACAAAAGTCATCAGATGTAAAATTCTAGACCTCAGACAAAGGAACTGATACAGTTCTGTTGAACATCAAAAATAAAAAAGGATGCTTATATTGAAGTCTTATCAACCAATAATTCACCAGAATTATCAAAAGATGAAAATTTAAAAAATAAGACACAAAATATAAGGATGCTTTATTGTCATCCTAATTACAGAAGTCATCATATTATTCAACGAACTAACCAAAGACAAAATCAATATGTGAAGCTAAGTGAAGATCCTACTATATTGAAGAGAAGTTCAAGTGTGGAATCTTATCGTTTTCCAAATCACAGAAGTCATTTTCACAATTTTGCAGAAAATTGAATTCGGGTGGTCTGGTCCATTCACAGTGAGACAATTATGATCAATGCTTCGTAATTCGTAATGCTTTGTATAATCAATTATCACAGCTACAAGGACAGAGGAACATGTGAAGGCTTTATGAGCCAGCATAAGAGATAAAGTCTTTTCCGTAAACATGCTTCGAGGACAAAACTTTTTTTAAGGGGATGACAATGTAGTGAACATAATATATATAAATAATAGTAATAATTAGTGAAGTAACACATCCTAACTAAAAGGCATGGCCTAATAAAGGGACATGTGCTATCAACCATGGTGACTAGTCAATGCGTATAAGTATATCGTCGCTTGTCCTATATGGATTTTTGTTTATTGTCCTTATGTTGGATATTTCCATAGTAAATGAACTTTGTTCGTTTCAATCTCAGTGAGTTGATATCTTGAGTAGTGTGTGCTTTTGCCCACTGCTTGTGCCCCTAGCAAACAAGAAAATAGGGAAGAAAGAGGCAATCGCTCTGATGGGCTCTTGTGGGGAGGTCCATGAAGGGACTACGATCTATGTTCAAAAATATACCTCATGAAGAGAGTGAAGAATATTTGGTCTTGATAATGAAAGAATGTTGAGAGGGAGCCACTCGAGTGATAAAGGCACTAAAACCCCCCTCTGATCTTGTAATAGGTAGGAAATTTGAAGAGATGCTCCTCTCGCTTGGTTTCCTGTAAGTGGCATAGCTGGCAAGTCTTATTAGGGCGAGGGATGTGGCGATTAGTCTCAATCCGAAGCTTATGAGAGCCAACCTGAAATTGTTCAAGGGGGATCATGGCTCCGTGCATTGAGTGTTGTGCATATCTGTAGGTCTAACAATAAGGTCGTCTCTCATCTGCACAAAGTGCTCAGAGTAAAAATCTGTCTTGGGGTTAAGACCCTTAGGGAGCCACTCGAGTGATAAAGGCACTAAAACCCCCCTCTGATCTTGTAATAGGTAGGAAATTTGAAGAGATGCTCCTCTCGCTTGGTTTCCTGTAAGTGGCATAGCTGG
>ML790709.1:135998-146813 GCA_009831015.1 Picea engelmannii
GCTTGCCAAAGGTGATGAGAATACAAATTTTTTTCGGGCGTATGTGAAAGGAAGAAAATCCTCGAATACCATCTGGAGTCTTACTTCGGATCAAGGTGATGAGATAAAATCTTTTGAAGGCCTGGGGAAGAGCCACTTCAAGTCCCTATTCAAGGCTCCTCAAGTGGTCAATATCGATGCGATTATACGAGCGGCCAGGTACTTTCCCAGATTTGTGAATGAGGAGGAAAATCAGAGATTATTTGAGGAAGTATCTGAGGATGAATTAAAAGAGGTTCTTCAGAGTTTCTAGAAGGATAAAAGTCCTGGGCCTGATGGTTGGCCTATTGAATTCTATTTGGGGTTTTATGACTTACTAGGGAAAGATCTTCTCTCTATAATTGAAGAATCTTGGGCAACGAGTATTGTTCATCCCCCTTTCAAGTCCACCTTTATAGCTCTTATTCCTAAAATTGATTCTCCCAGGGCTTATGATGACTTCAGGCCAATCTCACTATGCAACCGTGTTTACAAAGTCATCTCCAAGGTCATCTCTAGACGTATAAAAAGAGACCGGTCGAAAAACATTTCACAAGAGAAGTTTGGTTTTTCGGAAGGTCGATAGATTCATGAAGCCATCAAAGTGGCTCTGGAAGGGCTCCACAGTATAAAAACTCGGAATAAAAAAGGGGTTGTTCTAAAGATTGATCTATCAAAAGCATATGATCGGGTGGACTGATCATATATCTGTTTACTTCCGACGCATCTGAGTTTCGAGCTGCCATTTATTAGATGGATTATGGCATGTATATGCTCGGTATCCTTTGTTGTTCTGATTAATGGTGCTGCGTCCCCTTTCTTCCAATCTGAAAGAGGTTTGAGACATGGTTGTTCTGTATCCCCATTGCTTTTCCTCTTGGTTGCTAAAGGTTTCAGTCGGGCAATATCTCATTGTCATTCTGTACAAAATGGATCTCTTAAGGGTATCCAGGCAGTGTTCCATGGGGATGCTTCCCCCAGGGTGGGGGTCGTGTCCCCCATGTTTCCCACATCCCCGGGACGGGGGGACTCCAGGGGGACGTTTCCCCACGTCCCCTTTTTAGGGAGACACGACTCCCCAGGGTGGGGGACAAGTCTCCCCAAAAGGGGGACTCCTGGACATCCCCCCTTGAAAAGGGGGACTTCTCGACGTCCCCCCTTGAAAAGGGGGACTTCTCGACGTCCCCCCAATTTTTTTTTGCCTAATAAGACTTAAAAAACAAAAAAATTAATTTAAAAAAGAAAAAATTAAAAAACATATATATAAAAAAATAAAAATTTAAAACACAATTAATTTATTAAATAATAAATTTTAAAGGCAATAACTTATAATTTAAAACAATAAAATATTAAAACACATTAACTTATAATTTATCAATGCCATCTTATAACTTGTGCCCTTATAAATTTTAAAACACAATTAATTAATAAGTGTTGCTTAGTACTAATTAATTAGATTCTAGAATAATGAATGATGAATTTAATTTTTAAATCAATGTATCAATATTTATTGTTTTACTATTTATATTTCAACTTTCATTTATGATTTATGAATCAATGTATTTCATTATTGAATTTGAATTGAATTTTGAATCATGTTTAATAGTTTATATCATTTACAAATTTGAATTTTCAATTTACTAATTTAGTAGTATTTAGTATTTTAGTATCTACTAATGAATTTGCATGAGATGAACATTGAATTGTTATTGTTGAGATTTATCATATTATCATTATTATTTTTAATTTTAAAATTTTATTTTTTATATTTTTTATGTTATATATGTGATTCCCCCCGTCCCCCATTTCCCCAAAATCCCTAAAATATGGGGGGTACTTCCACACGTCCCCCCTGTGCGTCTCCCCGTCTTGGAGACTTGGTGGAACATTGTATCCAGGTTGGTCATAATCTATACATCACACACCTACTTTTTGTTGACGATATTTTACTCTTTTGCAAAGGCACTAGAGAAGAGGCCCAAAAACTTAGAGAGATTCTGGATCTATTTTTGAGGGCCACAGGAATGCTCATCAACCAACAAAAATCCACTATATCGATGGTGGGTGTTGAGGATGATGTGGCAGAGCACTATAAGCATATTTTCCCATTTGTATTAGTGAACTTTGAAGAGGGTATCAAGTAATTGGGTTTTAAGCTTAAACTGAACTCTTACCAAAAATCTGACTGGTTATGGCTTATTGCAAAGTTGGAAAAAAGGCTTAAGTGCTAGAGCTTTCGGTGGTTGTCTAGGGCAGGGAGGGCAACTTTGACAAAATCAGTGCGAGAAGCTGTTCCGGTCTATTGGATGTCCCTAGCCTGGATTCCAAAGGGTGTGCTAGAAAAAACTCGCAGGATTTGCTGTAATTTTATCTGGTCTGGATCTCAAGAAAAGCAGATTTTTCCATGGGCTAGATGGGAAAAATTGGCCAAGCCCAAGGGTCTTGAGGGGTGGGGCCTAAAAAACATTTTTAGTTTTTCCAAAGCTCTCACAACAAAGGCGGCTCAACGACTCATCAAGTGTCCTAGTCTCTGGACAGAGGTTGTTATTCGTAAGTGCATCTTTCCTGAATCTTTGGAGGACTGGATTAGATCTCCTCAAAAGTATTTTCAGAATGCATCTATTATTTGGAAAGCTGTTGTATCCTCTTTTCAGGTCATTTCAAATGGGCTTGTTTGGCGAATTGGGAGAGGATCTAGGGTCCAAATCGAAACAAATCCTTGGCCTAGTTGTGGGGACGGTCATTTTCTTCTAGAACAACTGGTTCGTCGGCAATATCAGTTGGGTATTTTCTATTTGAGCCAGATTGCGGACCAGGCAAATACTACTATTTGGTCTCAGGCTTGGAAAAATGGTGATTAGATTGGTCTTGAGCCTCCTTAATCAAATGATTGGACACGTTATATTCGGGCTCTTCAGATTGCACATGTCCGCATTTTAGATAAGGAGGATGAGTTAATATGGCAGTATGCTCCTCATGGGGTTTACACACCCAAGTTGGGTTACATACTCCTCAATATGGATATTCTTCAAGATGGGTTGTGCTGGTGGTGGAAAGGGCTCTAGAAGCTCCATTTCCCCTTAAAGGCCAAGATTTTCTTTTGTTGTGCTATATATAATAAAGTGCCTTTGTGGGATAATCTCAAGAAAATATAGCTTCAAGGTCCTAGGTGGTGTTCACTGTGCCATCAGTTCGAGGAGATTGAATCACATGTTTTTCTCGTCTGTAGTTTTTCTCAGCAAATTTGGAGGGAAGTTGTGTCAATGTTACACCAGAACTGTCAATGGCATGGTGAAAATGTCGAAGAAGCCTAACATGCATGGACTCAGGCCCCGGTCAACAATAACATTAAGGCTCTTCCCCACATCATTTGTTGGGGTATTTGGCTTGCAAGCAACAGGTTGATTTTTCAGGATAAGGTGTGTATACCTGAGGTTGTGGCAGCTCAAAGCCTGAGTATTCTATCACACTTTCCCCAGGAAAAGGATTCCTCAGGATTACAAATCATTCAACCCGAGCTTTATGACCCAAGCATGCCTTAGGCTTTCTTTGATGGTGCTTCCCAAAATCATAATCAATCTTGTGGAGGGGGGGCTGTGCTTTATATTTCCAATAATCACTCTTTCAAAATTAAAATGGGTTTGGGCGCTGGCACACATAACTATGTTGAACTTATGTCACAAGTTCAAATCCAGAGGGGGTAGGGTATGTATAGCTTCATAGACTTTAGCAGTCAAATCGCTACGCTGAGGGGATTCCTTGTCCCACAAACAAGGGGGTCTCATACACCAATTTGGTGTTTGGCTTGGCCGTGACCTTAAAATTAGATTATTATTTTTATCACTATATGTTTCCTTTGGTTGCATCCTTTCTGTGTGCTCCCTGGATGCACCTTTGAGACCTCTGCAACTTGCAGATTATTATTTTTATCACTATATGTTTCCTTTGGTTGCATCCTTTCTGTGTGCTCCTTGGATGCACCTTTGAGACCTCTGCAACTTGCCTTCCATATCTCTACGCCTGGAACATGTGAGCACTGCATTCTTCATTACTTAATCGTTTTGTTGCCAGCATAGGTGATGATGCCCTCCTTATACTGACCATATAAGGATGCATGGCAAAATTTTTGCCTATTGTAATTGGATCCATCCCTATTTTTTTCTAGCCCCTAAGATCTCACGTCTGTCCGATAGGTAGTGCACCCTAGGTTATAAATAAGCATTTCACAATGAAGATTACATTGATTTAGAGACTTATATGAGCATAAAATTGAATGAATGTGGGTTTCTATTTAGCTTACATGTGAGCATAACCTCTTTTTTATTTCTCATCAAATGAATATAGATTTTGATTAAAGTATTCATGCAAGCATAAATGAAAGATATACCTTGTGAGATTGAGATGCTTTTTAAACATAAAGTTGATATGCTTTTAATGTGCACGTAAATTTAATGAACATGTACATTTTGAGATTCATTTTGAATGTATATATTTGATTAAGTTTTGCATAAGCATATATTTTTGGAAAAGCTGTTTTCATTATGAGCCTTGTTAAGTGCCCATTGAGTAGTACATATGTATGGTTGATTGTATTTATGTCATGCCTTTTTTAAACCTAAAACACTTAGTGACCAATTAAAGTCTTGAACTCTGTTTTCGACATTTGATATTCTTCCTAGTTATTCTCACATGACATGTTAATGATGTTGTGTGTCAAATTCGAGATATGTTTATGTTTACTATCAAGTTTCAAAGAAGAATGGCTTCTATTCAATTTGGAGTCTTGACTATGTAGATTCTACTTTTTGTTTTGCTAAAATTTTGAGGAAATTGATTTTTTTTGCATTGGTGAGATCGGTGTGTGTTGGTGAAAATATCGTTAAGAGTCTGAAAAAGAAAATATTGTCAACATTGGGGAAAATATCTGAAAACCCCTGAAAAATTAAGAAATACAAATATATATATATATTTTTTCAATTTTTAAAACATCTACAACAAAAACAACATCAAATAAATGCATTGCCACATAAATATGAAAAGAGAACTGATATATAGGATGTATAAGATGTCTATGATACATCACACATCACACATCAACACTGGTTAATGTCCCGAGTCTTGACTCCCAAGCTTCAAAATATCATCAAAAAATATAATAAATGTATCTCATCATCATGAGTCATCTACAATAAAATTAGATAAATGAACTAATGATTCCCTCCGCCCCTTTTACGGGAAAAGGTAATGGCTCTAGAAATGGATTTTCCTTTAGAGGAAGAAGGCTTTGGGGTTGGCATTGGACTTTGATGTGCTGTAGAAGAAGCAAAAGCTAGGCTCTGTTGTCCTCTACTTGTGCTATTGCTAAGTCCAACTCGCGCTGTTGGAGTCCGTGAAGGTGGTGGCGCTGACACACTCTCAGTGTCAGTTGTCACCTCCTGTAAAGGTGTTTGCTTTGGAACATCCTCCTCCTCTACCTTTTGTAACCAATCAAGGGTCGATTCCATGACAGGGCTCTCTATCTCAACCCTCCATACAACAATGGTGTCTATCCCTTCCAACGACATGACATCCACGTTAGGTGTATTCTGAATTTACCTCACTAACAATCAAAGATTGTAGTAGACGTAGATCATGTCATTAAGGCGTTGGGATTCCAACCTGTATGAGGGTCATAAATTATAAATTAATAAATTAATAATTATAATACATAATTTAGAGGGTGACATGGCATAAAATAATAAATTATAGTTTATAATGAATTCAAAATTTAGTTCAATTTTTTTAACCTGATGCGCTTCTTAGTGTTTATTTTCTCAAATACACTCCAGTTGCACAAGCATCCTAAAGAGCTACATGTTTGGCTAAGCACTCCAACGACAAGTTTTCGTAAATTGGGTACTCTTGTGTGATAGCTTGTCCACCATGCATTTACAACAAATAAGAGAAACATAGGAAAAGACTTTGAAATTTGAAGGTTGAAACAAAGTAAGAAGAGACATTGAAATTTGAAGGTTGAAACAAAGTAAGAAGAGACATTGAAATTTGAAATAGAATGAAGCTTACTTGGCATTTTGGTCTTCTTGTCTTGAATAGCCATGTCAAAGCCAAATGTTTCACTCGCCATTCTATATATTTCCATTTCCTTAGAAATGTTTGCACGTTCTTGCGAACTTGGCACCATCCTTTGAACACATGTGAGGAATCCATCCATCACCTCAACATCAAATCTAAAACCATAGGAGTAATAGAATGCAGGATTGAGGTAGATCCATGCAGTATGAATGGAGCGATTGAGTGTATGGTTCCATCACTCATCAATCACTCTCTATATCAATAGTTGTTTCTCAAATCCATTGATCCCCTTGTCCTCATAATAGGCATGCATGGATTCTTTGGCTCTATCCATGGCTTCATACAAATAGCCCATTGTGGGATTCTCTCCATCAACCAACCGAAGAACCTTTACCAAAGGTTCACTAATAGCACACACCTCCACTCTCGCCCAAATGCTCCCTTGGTATGACACTAGCCTGGATATAACCTCCCCCTTCGTTTTACGACTAAATGAAAAAGCATGCCACTCATCTGAAAGACACATTCTCGTCACCTCCCACATACAAGCCAAGAGAGACTGAAGAGATATGAAGCTAGTAGCAAAAAGTGTGATTGCAGGAGGCACCAATACCCTATTAGTTATGAATCTTCTCATCATGCTAAACATAGATGCATGATTATATATAAATTTTATGATGCTCCTAGTTGATTCAACAATATCCTTGATAGAAGGAATTTTGCTCATATCCTCTAAAATCAAATCAATGCAATGTGTAGCATAAGGAGTTCAAAACAAGGTAAGATAACTCTGCATAAGCAACATGCCCACAACAACATAATTAACAGCGTTGTCCATTATGACTTGGACAACATTTTGTGGACCCACCTCTTGAATGATTCTCATAATAATATTGCATCTTTAACATGTGTAGATGCACCAACAAATTTAATAAACAATGTCCCTCTGGGACAATTAACCAAGAAGTGAAAAACGGTCCTGCCCTTCTGATCAGTTCAACCATCTGACATCACGGTGCTTCCAGTGATCTCCCATGATGCTTTAAGCTCCTCCAATCTACTAGTGCAATTAACCTTTTCATTATGAAGGATAGACGATCTCAACTCATCATAGGTAGGGTCCTTGTACCCCGGGCCAAGAACAACCACCACATCAATCATAGGCTCATAGAATGGGTCGTCCTTGGCAATGCTAAAAGGAGTGTCACTCCATAGAAAACACTTACCCACAAGCTTGTCAGCCTCTTGCTTCTCCTATATTTTAACAATTGACTTGGTAGAAGGTTTTGCACCAGGTTTGGTTCTAGGAACAAAAAAAGATGAGGTCACTGAGGGCATTGTGGAAGGTGAGGCCGAAGTAATACTGTCACTTCTGCCCCCCTGGATTTGGCACCTCCTCCCCTTCCAAACTGAGTTTTCACAACTTCATTGGTATCTTTGCTTATATCTAAATCATTAAGTGCTTTGTTGGCAATATAATGATTTCTAGGCTTTCCTTTGGACAAATACCCACTTCATGTCTCAGAATTTGTGCAAGGTGATATTTCAACTGGGTGATTCCTCCCCTCATTTCCTTCCCACACAACTTGCAATTCAACCTTTGTCTATTAAACCCCTCCTCGGGTTCACTATATTTCTACATAGGGTCCAAATTTCTCATTTTTTTCAGTCTTCAAAGTAATGATTAAACCTAGGGCATCAAAAAATGAAAAACATTAAAATCAACATTGAAGAATCAAATACAAAAGTTTTGCATAAAAACAAATAATTCTAGATTCTACCTAAATAGTAGATCTCCCACAGTCCACTAAAAATCAGCAAAAGGGGAAAAATTGATAGGTGTTGGAAAACCTATCATAAATCTGAAAGAACAAAAAAAAAGAGGTGGAAATTGTTACGTATACCTACAAATACACCAACAGCCGATGGGGATCAATCCCCCCTCCACAATAAATTGATCATGGCAAATGAAAACACTCTCTCCCTGGCAAGATGAGGGAAAACTAATGGGTAATGGAAAACCTATACAAAATCTAAAAAAAACAAAAAACCCGCTGGAAATTGTTACCCATACCTGCAAATGCACCCACAGCTGAGGGGAATCAATCCCCACTCCACAATAAAATGGTGATGGCAAATGAAAACCCTCTCCTCCTCGTCCTTGGCTTGATAAAAAACGCTCCCCTCCTCCTTTGCTCTCCAAACCCTTTGCTCTGTTTGCAAAATGAGGAAAAAAAACAAAATTTTGCTTTATTTCTGGCCTGTCTGCAAGTTACACGAAAATTTTGTTCGTGGCGTGATAATATTGCGTGAATTACAATAATTTTGCGATAATATCATCCGATGAAAACCTCGTGATAATTTCGGCCGAAATTATCATTTTCTTGAAAACATAGCGAGATATCGCGATGTTGCCAATGTTCTTGCTATATCGGCAACACTGGGTGAGATGTATACTACTGGTATTGTACTGTATCTGAATTCGTATTTGGTAACTGTAGTTTTGAATGTGCCTTTCAAAGGTTTGAGGGTGTGGTGGGGCCCTCCAATAAAAAGATAAAAAAATGTTCCTTTTTCTAATATTAGAAAAGGTCAGTCAGTGCTGGTGATGTTGAGATGTCCCTTCATGGGATTCAGTGATATCCCAGGCTTTCCCAGCATCCTCGGTATTGGGAAATTGATTTTGTTTTTATATTAGTGAGATGTATACTCCCTTTTTTTCCTGCATTGTACTGTATCCATATGCAAATTGGAATTGGAATTTGTATCTGGTAACTATGGTTTGAATGGGCCTTTTAATGGTTTGAGGGGATGGCGAGGCCTTCCAATTAAAAAAACAAAAGAAGTGTTCATTTTGTTAATGTTAGAAAAGGTTAATCAGTGCTGGAGATGTTGAGACATCCCTTCACAGGGTTAAAGTGATATCCCAGCATGCCCAGTGTTGGGAAATGTGGCTGAGACTCTCCTGGTATGTCTCTAGTAGATAGGGGACGACTTGGAGTTGTTAAAGAGTCACCTCCTGTGTGCAGGGGACGTTTCCTGCTGTCCTGACATCCTTAGGATGTAGGAAATGTAGGATATGTGTTACCCACTTCTTGTGTTACATTGCAATTTTTCAATGCTATACTTAAATGATTCCATATGATTTTGATACGATGCAAGTCTTTTTTTTCAAAAATCTATATGTTTGCTGTAAGTAAATAGGTTGAGAAATTTCTACCATTACTACGTTGTAGGAATCGTGGAGGTAAATTGATTTTCTTAGGCAATACTTTTTTTGACATGAGAGAATCATGTTATTGTCAATTCAAGATCCATGTCTAAGGGTCAGGAATCCTGTGCACGTGCAAGCTCGCAAGTAAATGAGCATGTGATTGTACCTAAGTTTGTGCTGACTGTTATATGCATATGTTATTATACACGCGTACACATGTATATTATGTATATAATATATCTGTATCTTGTCATGTACACATATACATGTGAGATATTGATATGCATATGTTGTATATATACATAGGTAGCTTGATCTAGAGTTGACTCCCATCTAGAAACAGTACACTAACCTATTTAGTAGAGATACAACAATGAATGGAAACTGTAGATTAGGAGCCAACTCAGCTTGTAGACTAATGCACTGAGAAACGATTTGGTTTCTCCAACCTGTTATAGCACTTCTATAGTTTTTCCTTGGAATGTGAGGATCAACTTATGGTCTAGAATAATGACAAGTTGCAATTTGAGTTTAGTGACAAGTTGCAATTTGAGTTTAGTTGGCTATAAAGTGACCTATGTTGGAATATATTGATTGACGAATCTGTGCTTGTATCCTTGCAAACATCAATTTGCATAACTTTTGAAGGAAATGTCTCTGAATAAAGGCCTTGCTTTCCATAGGTCGCTAATGAGCCTTTGAGGGTCTGGTCAGGTTGTGGTCTTGTATGTTAGGCATGTCCTAGGTCTTATAAGTTATGTGATTGTTGACAATGCTGGGCCAGGTTTAGATAATAGGTTTACTGTAGAAATTTAATGACAAAACCAGCATGCACTAAATTCTGTCATACACTTAGCAACCTAGAGATAACTGTCATCTATGAACTCTGAAATGTATAAACCCACATTCAGAACTGAGAAAATATTATGAGCAGAAATACACATTGCCAAGCATTTTTGCAGCGGAATAAACACAATGAACAACAATCACACATCCATGGAATACTCAGAATTTTAGGCAACAAGCTAGGGAAAACCCCAATGTGGGGAAACCCAAAGAGAGAGAGAGAGATTTTATTAGCTTCAGGAAAGTATATCAGCAGCAACATTACAATTTCCAGCAAGAGATTACCTCTAACAGCACCCAACAGTCCCACAACTTTCTGCCAATAAATCTGTGCCAAATCTGTACTGTTGTACGGCCCTCCTTTGCTGGACAGCACCTTGAAAAACATGCCAAACAACAGCTGTACAGCCCCTTCTGCAGCAAGAAACACTCCAAACAGCCTCGATTTCCGTGCCCACAATCTGCCTCGGAAAACGTGCCCCTTCCTTGTTGTATGGACTGTACGGATCCGTACGGTACAGACTCCCTAACAGCAATAAATTTCAGCCATTTCTAAACAGAAAATCACCTTGGGAAATGTGCCCAATCTCCCTTGGGAAATGCGCCAAGCTTGCTTCCCTTTCCTCTCCTCCTCAAAGCTCTCTCGGAAATCTCTCAATGTCCTC
>ML790709.1:146863-169847 GCA_009831015.1 Picea engelmannii
CCTAAATCCAAAGGCCAAGATCTAATCTTGCCTTTACATGATCAAGGGACATGATTCATTCCCTCCAAAATAAATCACTTAAAATATTAAAATACAATTTCACTTTATAACGTAAGTGCACTTTATGAAATAAAGTCACTTTAATATTAGAAGGTACACTTTATAAAAAGTCACTTACATAAAAGAACCACTTTATTACGACTTTATAAAAACCGATTACAAAGTCAAGTGTCTAGTAGTGTAAGAACAAGGTTACTTCTGCATACAAGACAAACATGCGGAGTACCTCCCGACGCTGAATCATAACCTGAAGGTTGTGCTTGCAACATGTACAACCTGTCCACCCAATCACCAATCAGCTCTGGTTCAACCGGGTCCACTCCTTCCTTGTAGATAAATACATGTCCCCTCTTGAACAATGTACAATATCCAACATCCTCCAAGGTTGACACTAAAAGCAAGTTAACCCTCAAACCTGGAACAAAGAGAATTCCATCAACCTCCAGGAGTCCCCCATACTCGAGTCGGAATCTAACCCTTCCAACTCCACGTACAACTCGTGCCATACCTCCTTCACTCTCCACTAGCCGGTCATGATCTGTCTCTGTGATAATAAGGAATACTCACCAGATTCTCGTCATGTGATAAGAGGCTCCACTGTCAACAATCCATCTGTTATCACCCCCAAATCCTCCACTACTGACACTGGATACTAGAGTGACCAAAGAAAATTCCATATCAAACTTGGATGAAAAGTCCTCCATGGTTGCTGTAGCAGTTGTATCAGGCCCCTCCTGTTCCTTCTTCTTCTTCCTCTGAGGACACTGAGAAGCAAGGTGCCCCAACTGGTTACAACAGTAACATCTGACTTTACTCAGGTCCCTCCTGGAATTTCCTTTCTTCTTCCCCTTGCCCTTTGCAGCAAGAGCAACATTCTCTTCATCAACTCCATCTGTCTTCTGTCCATCTGAGATCCTTCCCTAAATCTTCTCCTGAGTAAAATCGTCCCACAATCTGCTCCAATCTGGAAGATGCTCACGACCCACCACACACTTCACGAAGACTTCCCATTCCTTGGTAAAGCCTTTCGAGGCTATTCTCACCAACTCTGAATCCGATATGACCTCACCAACTGCAGCCAACTCATCTTTCACTTGAGCTACCCATGTAAGATAAGAAGACACTCTCCCCCTTACCCATCTTGGTATCATGTAGCTTATCCTTCAAGGCCATCTTCTGGTTTTCATTCTTCGCCTTGCACAAGTTTTTCAGTGCATCCCACATCTCTTTGGCTGTCTTCTTCTTAGCCAAGTGAGGGATAAGGTGGTCCTTCACCCCATCAAGAATAAGCCTCTGAGCTTTGGCCTCCTTTACTTCATGTAAATCCAAAGCTATAGGGTCTGCTGATGGAACAACAACTATGGTGCTGACAAAGCTCCAAATTTTGTTCTCCTTAAGAATAGCCGACATCCTGACTTTCCATTGCAAATAGTTGGAAATCCCATCCAATCGGTCCTCATACTTGATGCAAACAGCCATCTCCCTGTCAACTGTTCAATGGAAAACAAACAATCAAGTTTCCCCCTTCAAACCTTGCCCAAAAATCTCACTGTTCACTGTAACTCATAGCCCAAGCTCTTGATACCATGTAGAATTTGCATAACTTTTGAAGGAAAGGTCTCTGAATAAAGGCCTTGCTTTCCATAGGTCGCTAATGAGCCTTTGAGGGTCTGGTCAGGTTGTGGTCTTGTATGTTAGGCATGTTCTAGGTCTTATAAGTTATGTGATTGTTGACAATGTTGGGCCAGGTTTAGATAATAGGTTTATTGTAGAAATTTAATGACAAAATCAACATGCACTAAATTCTGTCATACATTTAGCAACGTAGAGATCACTGTCATCTATGAACTCTGAAATGTATAAACCCACATTCAGAAAATATTATGAGCAGAAATACACATTGCCAAGCACTTTTGCAGCGAAATAAACAGAATGAACAGAAATCACACATCTATTTAATACTCAGAAATTTAGGCAACCAGCCAGGGGAGAGATTTTATTAGCTTCAGGAAAGTATATCAGCAGCAATGTTACAATTTTCAGCAAGAGAATACCTCTAACAACACCCAACAGTCCCACAACTTTCTGCCTAGAAATCTGTGCCAATTCTGTACTGTTGTATGGTCCTCCTTTGCTGGAAAATACCTCAAAAACGTGCCAAACAGAAGCTGTACGGACATAACTGTACGGCCCCTTTTGCAGCAAGAAACACTCCAAACAAACTTGATTTCCGTGCCCACAATATGCCTCCGGAAAACGTGCCCTTTTCCTTGCTGTATGGCCTCCCTAACAGTAATAAATTTCAGCCACTTCTAAACAGAAAATCACCTTGGGAAATGCACCCAATCTCCCTTGGGAAATGCACCCAGCTTGTTGACCTATCCTCTCCTCAAAGCTCTCTTGGAAATCTCTCATTGTCCTCTTCTCATTGTGTCTTGCACACTACCCAATGCATTCTCTTATAATTCGAAAATGACCTTTCACCTTCCAAGTGTTTTTTCACTTTCTCCATTCCTAAATCCAAAGGCCAAGATCTAATCTTGCCTTTACATGATAAAGGGACATGATTCTTTCCCTCCAAAATAAATCACTTAAAATATTAAAGTAAAATTTCACTTTATAACATAAGTGTACTTCATGAAATAAAGTCACTTTAATATTAGAAGGTACACTTTATAAAAGTCAATTACATAAAATAACCACTTTATTACAACTTTATAAAAACCCATTTCAAAGTCAAGTGTCTAGTAGTGTAAGTACAAGGTTACTTCCGCATACAAGACAAAATGCGGAGTACCTCCTGAGCTATAAAATCTAACATTTATTGCACTTTCTGTATGGTTTGAAACTTTCATGTGCTGTCCTTTATAACATTTTTCTTCCAAATACAAACCATATACAGAAGACTGGTCCATGTCTCTGATCATTGTAGGGTTAAAAGTGGCCTCGGGGCTTCTCAAGCCATAAAATAAATAGCTTTTTCTATGTTTGATTTGGTAGCACTTTGGGCAGTGAACTAAAGTGGCTCTTTAACCACCAACAAGCAAAGTCTAGAACTATTATCTAAATTTGTTGTGTGTTGATTGAAGAAATCCTTGTGATATAGGAAGTTATAAATACCTTTGAATATTCATAGCTGAATGGCGAGTTAAGGTGACAACTTCAGATGCATGAATTTGTTGAGAATAAAGCACATTTAAATAATTAGTATTCACATCATTGTTTTAGTAGGGGGAACCTAGTAAGATAAGTGATCAATAGATATTCCTGGCGTATGAAGCAAAGGAATTAATTTATAGAAGCATATTTCCCCCAAACAATCTTGAGGAAGGTTAGCTAAAGCTTGCAAAATCACTGGCCAAGGTGGTTCCATATCTCATACCTGATGACCAGTTTCTAGACAATAGTTGATATGCATCAAACCTTGGCTATACGAGTTTGGTATTCTGTTTGCATACAGTTTATGATGCAAGCATGTCTAAGGGTTTGAATATTTGATTCAATCAACAATAAATTGCTTGTGACCCTTGTATGCACGCCCATCAAGTGCATTGGCCTTGAGCTGTATTAGCCCAAGTTCAGTAGATATTCTCAGTAATTGATTTTTTCCATTCAATACAATCAATTGTTCTGGTGAAAATTACTTGAATATCCATATATCACTTTTCATTATGTCCATAAACGTTTAATCATTGAAGGCAAAAACTGTGCATGTCGTCCTCTTTTGCTATCTTGTGGGGATTTTTGGATGAGTGCTCCCTGATGTTAAGCAAACATTTATTTTCAAAAATATGTGATGGTAGATATTGCATTACATATAGAGCTGTGTATGCATTTGAAATTATTGTTTAGCATAGTATATATAAATTTATTCCATCTTTTCTCATATTTTCTTTGGTGTCATACCATTGCATTTTTGTAGGAGCAGAAAAATGTGCAAAACATACCGATTGGGACATTGTGTCATTACAATGTTTTGGAGATTGCATTTGCATTTGGTGGAATTTTGTTGGTGAACCTTGCAGTGTTGAGCTCTGCAGCAATAACCTTTCATAATGCAGGCCTTGAAGTTTTAACTTTTCAGGATATGCATCCATTGAAGGAACAGGTTTGTTACAGTTATTAACTGTATTCATATTAACTGTATTTTTCATGCTGGAATATGTTTTACAAAGAATTTTTTAGGCTTTGTTCTTTTCGAATTCACTCTAGAATTCACCATATTACGTGTGCATGTATTAGAGTTGCGTTGATATCTGTGTTGGAAAAGTACTACAGCAATTCTGTTGCGCTTAACCTTCCAGTGGCAGAGTCTGCCTTGGTCATTATAAATATCTGGTTGAATCCATAAACTACATTTCAAAGATGCCGGTTTGTTCTATACAGGGCTGTAAAATGGATAAGTGGTGGTTGGTTGCCTTTTATGTTCGATGACTGCTTTAATAAAAAGTTGTTTGATAGTTGTGGATCTTCCTGACATAAATATTAAAAATTCTTTTTGTGAAGCAGACATTGAAGTAATTATGCTTAACGCAACCTGTCAAATACTATATCAAAATAATTCCAAAGCATGCCTTGTGTTTCTAGTTTATGCTTCACTAATTGCAGTTGAAGACACAAGCAGTAGGATCTGTGGGTATTCACATTGTAGAACAGTAGAAATAGTAAATTCTTTTTGGGCTCGAGTATATCCAATTTAATAATAGTGTTTAGTTGATTGGAGAATCTTCAATAAAAGTAAATTATGTAATTAGATTCTAGGTAGGAGAGGCAGATATACTGTTCTTTTGCATTCTTCAGCATATCTCAAGAAACATCTGAAGATGTCTCATATCTCTTCCGTGTAGGAGTAATCAATGAGCATACATGAACATACACGTGTACATGGACAAACCGACACATGGCCACTTTGCTGCAATGTAACTCTTACAATTTTTATTATTTTTGTGGAATAAGGAAGTAAAACTCTGTGTGTGTGTATAATGCAAGGGATGAAAGCAGTGCTTATTTGGAGGGATGTGGGATGATGGCAAACATAGTTGCACTGATCTGCCTTGCCCCCAAAAGTACCGATGCCAGATCTGTTTCTGGTATGGATTGGCATACTAAAATGGGTCTGATGATGGATCTGTTTTTGGGTGCCAAAATGGGTCTGGGGCCATATAAAAGATGGGATATGTATCCCACATTTACAAATGTGGATGCCTCTTATTGAAGTGTAAGGGTTTCTTGTGGTGTAGCTCTGCATGTGTCCCCCGCCACACACTATTGTTATTAATCTCAGTCTTGCTTGTCCTGACAGATTCACTGGCCTGTGGTGGCCTTGAGTGATTGGTCCTGCTTGCAAACTGTAAATTTTAATGACAAAAGTCAGCAAGCTAATATTCTGTCATACACTTAGCGACCTAGAGATAACTGTCTTGCATGAACTCTGAAATGTCTAAAACCCACATTCAGAAATTTCCATAAGCAGAAATACACATTGCTAAATAATTATGCAGCGGAAATAAACACAATGAATAGCATTCAATCACCCATGAATAACTCAGAAATTTAGGCAAATGCCAGGGAAAACCCCAATGTGGGGAAACCCAATGAGAGAGAGAGATTCTATTATTAAGCTTCAGGAAAGTACATATCAGCAACAATAACACATTTCCAGCTATAAGAGAAAAACCACTTACAGCACAAAATCTGTCCCACCACAATCTGCCTTGAAATCCATGCCACAGTCCGTACAACTGTACGGATTTGCTGAATATTGGCACCTCGAAAAATGTGCCCGAAAACAGGCTGTTGTAGCCTCTTCCTGTACAGCCGACCTTCAGAAAACTCAGAAAAAACTGCCTCGAAAAACGTGCCTTTACTTGCCTTGATTTCCATGCCAAAGTTTACTGCTGTACGGCCTGTATGGATCTGTACAGTATGGCCTGCTCCAGCAAAACACAGCAGCACACACAACAGAAATGTCTTCCTTGGGAAACGTGCCCTAACTCTCTTGGGAAACGTGCCCTCTTTGCTGCCCTCTTTCCTCGCTCTAGCTTACTCAGAAAATTTCTCAATCTCCTTCTCTCAATGTGTCTTGCACACTACCCAATGCATTCGTTTATAAAATCTGAAAGTGACCTTTTCCCTCCAAAGTGTCTTTTCACCTTCCCCAACCCTAAATCCAAAGGCCAAAATCTAATCTTGCCTTTACAAGATTAAGGGCCATGATTTATTCCCTCCAAAATAAATCACTTAAAATATTAAAGTACATTTCACTTTATTACATAAGAGCACTTTATGAAATGAAGTCACTTTAATATTAGAAGCTACACTTTATTAAAAAGACACTTTAATAAAAGAATCACTTTACAACTTTGTAAAAACCCATTACAATGTTAAGTGCCTAGTAGTGTCAACATAAGGTAACATCCGCATACAAGACAAACCACGCGGACTACCTCCCTAGCTAAAAAGCTAACACAAAAGACCTTTGAGTGCTTGTTAATGGCATCTTCTGGTCCCTATGATTTGTCATTTGATTTGTTGAAAGTTGTTATTGACATTAACATTGTGTTTGCTAACTCCGAGCACAATGGTACAACTGAAGTCTCCCTGAAAGTTTGTCCCGAAGGTGTTCCATGAGGTAATGATCTACCTTCTAATGAAATTCCCGTTGGATACTTTTGTCGATGAGGATGTTGAAGTCAATGATAATCTTAAAAACCACACACATTTCAAGAATTTTGTTGGTTGAGTTCCTCTTGAGGCCATTATCAAAACCCCGACCTAGCAGGTTGGGAGCCACATGGATGACATTGTTTGAGCATTGGAAGCCTAGGTGAAGTTCGTTTTATTGTTTTCTTTTGAAGAAGCATCTCAGCATGTTGCTATCGTGTCTCACGAGTCATGGCCCTTGGCTTTGTTGGAGTAGATTAGTGCTTTTGTTCCCATGGGTTAGCTTTTTATTTGAGCAGTCTTCCCAATTGTGTTGTCTTGTATAGTTCCTCAACCTTCCCATGCAATTCTGGGATATCTTGCAACACATATTCACATTGATTGAGAGTTTATTTGTCATGAGTCTACTTACCTTTTAACCCAAGACCCGAGAAGAGGGTTCATCTGAAAGTCAATATGTCAAAAGACCTCAAGCAATTTTCTTTTATCCTTGTGGCAAATAATATAAGATAAGTTTATTACTATCCAATGAATGACCATAAAATGGTAAATGGGATTGCTAAGTACATCTATGTCAATAAAAGCAAGACAAAATCAAATCTAATTTAAGATCTAAGTAATTAAACAAATGATGAAGTATATCAACCTCTGGAGTACTTGATTTCAATGTCAATGTCTGAATCCTAGAATTTGGGATTGCCCCCTTTTGGCCAAACCTTACACTTGTTACTTCTGTTAACTTGTTCCTTAGAATTGCGAAGATCTTCGGGGGGCCCCAACTAATAGCTATGATCCACTGGATCAGGTTTGACTGTAGACAATGAAGGGTTATTTTAAATACCTTGCCACCGAAGCAATGATAGAGAAGATTGTTGTGCTCAAGATGACCAAGGGGTGCATGGCCATGCAGTAGGATACTAGAAAAGAATTTGTGAGCCATTGTAGGTCAATATTGAAATTTAAAGCAATCACATATGAACGATTTGTGGCCATGCAAACTTATTTGGATGTGGTTTCATGTTGTTGGTCTTTTAAGTAGGAGTGAATGTGTGAGTAGTTGTTGACTTTGGGTGAGTTGACAACCTTGATAGAAATGGCAAATGACAATTCACTAGGACTTTATGGATTTCCATGCAAATTTTATGAAGCTGCTTGAGATTTTGTAGGCAATGGCCTTTTGTAGGTGTAGAAGGAAGCCTTCAAGAAATAAATATTGGGAGAATACGTTAGAAAATATTTGATCATATTTATTCCCAAGCCTAGTGACCCTAAGTTCATAACAAGTTGGAGGCCTATCTCATTGCTTAATGTTTCTTATAAAATCTTGGCTATGGCGTTGACAATGCATATTAAGCATATCATACCCATAATCTTTTGGTTGGATTTAACAGAGGGCGCTTGATCTTGGACAATGTGATTTTTGTGTAGGTAGGTAAGGAATGCACTTGATGTTTCGGACTTGATGCCCCCTTCATCAAGATTGACTTTGAAAAAGTTTATGACAAAGATGAGTTGTATTTTATGTTCCCTTCATCAAGATCGACTTTGAAAAAGTTTATGACAAATATGAGTTGTATTTTATCTTGGCTATACTTAAGGCCCTTGGTTTCAACCAATTTTTCCTAAAAGTAATGGAGACCTTGCTTGTTGATGCGATGGCATATCTATTCATCAATAGACATAATTTTGAGAAAATTGACCTTTTTCAGGGCTATTGTGTACAAGGTGTCCTCTCATTTGAACACTTTATTTCATGATGGATGAAACACTTGGCTATCTTATTTTCACTTGATGTCTCGGACTTGATGCCCCCTCCATCAAGGACCTTGAAAAAGTTTGACAAAGATGAGTTGTATTTTATGCTCCCTTCATCAAGATCAACTTTGAAAAAGTTTATGACAAATATGAGTTGTATTTTATCTTGGCTATATACTTAAGGCCCTTGGTTTCAACCAACTTTTTCCTAAAAGTAATGGAGACCTTGCTTGTTGATGCAATGGCATATCTATTCATCAATAGACATAATTTTGAGAAAATTGACCTTTTTCAGGGCTATTTGTACAAGGTGTCCTCTCATTTGAACACTTTATTTCATGATGGATGAAACACTGGGCTATCTTATTTTCATAATGGAATGGCATAGGGCCTCATGAAAGATATCCACCTCCTTGAATCATGAAAGATATACCCGTCCTTGAATCATATGCAAGTCAAATGGTTAGTGGGAATTTTGTTGATGATTCCTTTCTCACAATCCTTGCAGACCAAACCTCGATGGAAAATTATCCGGATTCTCTACAAACCTTATGTGAGGCCTTTGGGTCCAAGATTCAATGGACGAAAACTCAATGCTATCAACAAAACTAAAAAACTTTTACACTCTAGTTGGCCAATTGAGGATGATTTTGGGTTCGACTAGGTTAGACTTTTAAGTTTTTGGGGATCCTCTTTGCCTTCTATGCTTCCCCAAAGGAGCTTTGGGATGTTATTAGTTAAAGATTGTAAAATAAGATGGACGAATGGATCATTAATCCCATGACATTGGTTGTAAAATTTAAATTTGCACTAAAGTCTCTGTTTCTACACTTGTATACTATTTCTCTTGTTGAGTTTCGTCAGTGAGTGGTTATAAGAGATTGGAGAAAGTCCTTCATTATATTCTATGGGCTAATATTGATTGTCAAATTATTTCACAGGGTTAAGTGGAACTTATTAGGCTTCCTAGGGATTCGATGGGCATTTGTATTATCAAAACCCATACTTTGGGCTATGCTAAGTGTGCCAAATGGGCCATTCAAGCGTTTGAAGGGAATGACGCGTGGAAATTCTTGTTTAGAAATTGTTCTGTCTAGGGCCCTTCTTGGTGAAAATAAATAATTGGAAGAACGTTTATTTGCAAATGTTGATTGTTACCTGGACCTAAGTTAAGATAAATTTCACATTCGTGGCTAAGAGCATTTTGAAGGCTTGGGAGGTTGCTCAACCTCACCTCATATGGGAAGGTGAAGCCCTTCCATTAGGTTTTTATCCTTCAACGACAATTGCTTTGGTGGTCCCTATGCTGCTAGAGAATGGGAAGATATTGGATGAGAAGGCTTGATCTTGGTCCTTCGCTTCTTTAGAAGGGGCATTAATAAGATCTTTGATTTTTTTATACCCATGCTCATTACTACTTTTCATGGCCAAACATCTTTATTTTGTTATTGCAACTCTGGAATGAGAGTTGAATGAGAAGATAACAATTGTATTATCAATGGTAGCTTTGATTGGTTGGGAGTACGGACTCCACCCTTAGGTTTTGAAATATAAGGGGGCTGTGTGGTGGTTCTCGATGAGAGGGGACTTATTTCTCTTGGTCGAGCCACATGATTAGGCGTGTCCATCCATCGATTGATCATCTCGTCGGTATTAAAGGTAGGGATCGAACTGTTACGCATCGAGCATTCAATCGCTTCAGTCATATTACTTAATCTACTCGCCATTGGGGATATCCTTTAAGCATTCTTGGTATAGCTTCGCTCAAATTTCGCTTGGAAAATAGAGAGTGTTGGAACACATCAAAGAAATCTTGTATTCAAGATACTCATGATTAAGTTGGGACTGTAGGTCGCAATTGCCTAGTGGAAAGAGTAGAGATGTAATAGAACCAAGGCCTCTCAGATGGATATGCGACTGTAGGTCGCAATTGCCTAGTGGAAAGAGTAGAGATGTAATAGAACCAAGGCCTCTCAGATGGATATGCATATGGATGGGTTCAAATGGTTGTGTCAAAATATTTTGTGGGACGGTTGCTTGAATATGTTGTGGAGGGTTAAGCCTAAGAATAAGGCTTGGCTTCTTCAGCTTCAAAGTGTGTGGAAGTCACTTATGGAGCCAAAGAAGGGTTGTTTTGCATGGTCCTTGATCCTTGGGAACCTGGTTCTAGGGAAAATACTAGTCTAGTTTGGGCTATCTTAACCAAAATGTGTTATTTGTGGTAAAACTAGAACATCTGAACTTTCACTTTGTTTTTGTGAGATTGCTAAGTCTGCATAGGACTAGGTATGTGGCCAACTTTTGTTCATTGCTATTTCCTTCAAAGACACCTTATTAAGAGATAACCTTTCATGGTTTGTCACATTCAATGTGACATGACGACTTATTAGAATAAAAGTCCTTTTTCTTCTTTGGAAAAGAATGAATGAAGCTCTATTCAACAAAATTGGACCGAACAAGTTTTTTAACTAGTATGATGGTTCCTTGATATGTGCAAAGCTTCAATTGCAAATCATTATCAAGGCCTAGAAGATTGAGATGGACATGGCACATTTGTGCTAGCTCTTGGAGTTTTGGGGCGACACCTTGCACCATGAGTGGGAAACTAAATCACCGGTCGCATTGGCTTACTCACCACGATCCCAACACTTTGAAGGTAGGCCCTGTCATTGTGCTAATCAGGTAGATAGAAAAGAAGAGAGAAAGATGCCACATTTGGCTTCCCTTGCATCAACCATAAAATAAGGAGTTTTCTTTCTCAGCTCTAGCTATCTTCAGAGTTGAGAAGTCTCCAGATCTCAAGAAGGTAGGCCCTGTCATTGTGCTAATCAAGTAGATAGAAAAGAAGAGAGAAAGATGCCACATTTGACTTCCCTTGCATCAACCATAAAATGAGGAGTTTTCTTTCTCAGCTCTAGCTATCTTCAAAGTTGAGAAGTCTCCAAATCGCAAGCATCGAAATGTTAGGTGGGAGTCCTTTATCACGTACCTCAAGCTTATGTAGGATGGTTGGGAGCATTCACCAAGGACCATGATGACTCATCATTAAATGTGGATTTGATTCCCTTGACAACATGACTTGTGTTTATTGAGTTCTAGATATCTCATAGTGTGTGGGAAAACTAGTTGAACTGGTATATATTATTGTTTCTTAATGCTTATGTATGACTTCAAAGCCTATGTTGCAATTTTGTACTATGAGCTAGGGCAATTTTGGTATTAGATGCTAGGACACTTTGCTTGTGGAGGTTGCTGATGCGGTTCACCTTTTTTTGTATAAAATGCTGCATATTAACATATCTTGTTTATTATAATAGTTAAAGGAAGCATTGTACTATAAAAAAGTGTAAGAGTTGAAATGGGATAATCTCAATGATGAACATCACTAGTTCATTGAGACAGAGACTCATGACACCACCATGGAAAGATCCTCTAGAGGTTCCTCATGCAGATGATAGACCTCCATTGTCAGCTTTCATGACCAGGGTGCATGGGAAGTGCTCTATTAGCTAGTTCCAATCTCTAGACTTTGGAATCCTAAGCCAAGGCCTAGTCCCCATAGAGATACTTTGTTACCTGTTTCTTGTTATTTAGTGTATTTTTGTTTTGTCTTGACTCTAGAGACTCTGAAATCGATTGTATCTTGTACTCTATTTGCTAGATTGAGTGAAAATGGTAATATGAATGGAAGAGGATGTAGAAAAATGGTAAATTGGTGTATAATTTTGTAATATTATACGTAAAATTTTTGTAATATTTATAAACAAAATTTATGATATACATGCATATTTATGCAAACAGATTGGACTTAGGGCCATTGTATCATTACTAAATTGGCATACTAGAAATGGTATGGTCCAAGATAATTGGCAATAGATATGGGTAGTTACTTGAAAATGGCAAAAAATACCTAGCCACTAGAATACTAAGCGTTAAAGGTTCAATTCCTTGATGTTGTAGAAAGTGGGAGTGCTCTTTGTTAAGAAGTTTAATACAAAACTATTTTCGAATGATTACATCAGTTTGTTTTGTTCTAGTGTTATTGTTGTAGTCATAGGTAGTTCAACTGTTAAGGATGGTTTCTACATGTTATCACACAGGTTTGCGGTGTTTTGATTTTTTTATTGATTGTGCAATTTTGTGTGCATTATATGGCATGGCTTCTTAATTCTATGGCTTTTGTTTTCTATATATAGCAAAATTTTTCCCTTTTTTGAAATAAAGTATCCTTTGAGTATTATATGAACATATTATAAAAAAGCTTTAATACAAAAGGACGAGCCATGAAAGCATCCTTTGCAAATGCAAAAAGCAAAAAATAACTAGGTTGGCTTAGGCCAAAACCTCCACACCATGACTAAAAAGATAGGTTGGCTTAAGACAAAACACTCATATTTGAAGTGTCATAACCCATCTACAAAACCAAAGAGCTAGATTAACAAAAGACAAAGGGTGAAGACCCAATCCATTAACACTAAGAAAGGACCATGCCAACAATATGAAGTGGTTGGTTATGGTCATCTAAGGGAAGGCTCCTTCCAAAAATTGGAGGATTGACATCCGCAAGTTCCTACCCATCATTAGGATGCGTTTGGCAACCTTCGAAGATAGATAAGGGGAGGGTCGGAAATTGTTTGTCAGTAATCGAAAGTGTTGGTGGCCAATGCTTCTCGCGCACATGTGTCGATTTGCCAGCATGATGTCGGGTTCTACTGTCTCTTATGTGTGAGCCTGCAGATGCTGGTTGGGAAGGGTCAAGTGGCACTATGCTCATAGTACAAGGGGCCCCACCCTAGTGTTCTAGAAGTTGTTGGAGGTGTCGATCTCAACTTGAACCTTTCGAGCCTATACAATTATTTGCAAGAATAGGTAGTCATCGATCAACATGTCGTCTTAGTAGGGAAATACTTGTGAGGAGACAATAAAATTAAAGGAAACATCATTATGTCTCTTCCAAATCCAAAACAAATCTTCAACTCTAATAAGCATCCATGCATACTGGAAATAAGCATCCATGCATAGTGGAATTCAATTGCCCAAGCAAGGCAGTCTTTTAGCAAGATAGCCTTTTAGGATAGAGGAAGTGATATGTTTTTGCAAAAATGACTCGGCCCATGCCTAGGCAGACTTGGCTAGAGGGAAAAACTAGAAATGATGCTTAACAGTTTCTATTTGCCCACATTGTGGACCGCGTGGGTTTTGCAACCTAAGTATGATAGCGTTTTATCTATAGGGAGCCCCCTCGTAAGTAATACCATGCAAGTGCTACTTTCTTTGGTTCTAAGTTCTAACTCTAGGTTCCTTATGCTACGAAGCCATACTAACCAAGTTTTCTACTGAGCTATAGGGACCACAATTTATGTTTAAAGGCCAGGCTCTATATCCTTTTGAGCTTTTCCATTGAGAGACAATATTGTTAGTGTGAAAGATACCATTGGCCAATTGGATGCTTGCTATGAAAAGCCTTAAGGCTAAGAACCTTGAAGTCTTGACTAGAGTCTCGCCTTCAAATTTAATTAGTGGCGACCACATGAGGCAGTGATTATTGAATGAGAGGTCCTTCTAAAGGGAGAGCTCCTTTTGGGACAAATACAGTGTAATGGCCTCTTAGGCCATTCAAATACTTTGTAGAAAAAAAGAACCATCAACTTTAACACGAGATGGGGTGAGCAATAGGGTGTGAAATGAGACCCCTTGTTAAAAGTGTTACCCAAGCAAAAGCCCTTGTTTAAGCTGATGTCGTGGAAGGACCTTCAATGTTTCTATCCTATCCGTTGAACTCATAGCACCCATTTGGCACAGAGGGCTTGAGGTTGCAAGTGGGTTTTGGTGAAACCCATCTTAACATATTATTGTGGAGTGTAGTAAAGCTCCAAGTTATTCTTTGAAATCCCTCACTCTTATCAGTCTCGACCCATAAAGATTTCTTAAGAGCCTTCACCATTTTTGAGTAGGCTACCTTAGATGGAACCAAACATGAAGAATAAAACATGTTTGGAAGCCTACACTTTGGTGCAATATAGAATTTCGTTACCATTGCCAAGGGCTTAGTTATCTATTTGTCAATTATTTTTCAATCTTTTGCACTACAACCTCCTAGGGATCTCGGGGCGAAGCTTGGAGAGTGAAAGGAATTACTAGAAACTTAAAGATCCGAGTCGGTTAGATCGAGGGCCAATTTTGGATGGCCAACTAGGAAGAGATAAGTTGTTGGCTTTGTTTGTAGCATTGTGTTTTATCCCGTTGAACATTCGACCTTGAAGCCACACAATATCTAGAGACTCCATGGTATAAAGCTAAGAGGTTTGGTCATTGAGAGTTATTATGATGGAATTGTTGACAAAATGACCAGTTACTAGCTAGCAAACGTCAGGTTTAGGTATAGAAGTTCTGCAAATCGAGGCGATGTTGACTTTAAAACCAAGAAGATAGCCTGAGGCTTTAGCAACCAAGACATATAAGGTCAATGCTAGAGGGAAACTTTGTTTAATGGACCACAAAATCCCCACTTACTTAGATTTTCCTTTGGTAATAGAGACATGTTGAAATGTCAGTGAAAAGAGTTTCAACATAGTTGATAAAACGGGCCTGAACCTTAGTGCTCTAAGCATCATAATTATGAAAGGCCATTCCACCTAGTTGTATGTTTTTTCAAAGTAAATTTTTGATAAACAAGGCATTGAGGTCCAAGGATCAGGTTGGTTGCATACCCTATTAGGGTGCAATACCATATCTAGTATATGTGCCTTCCTTGGATGAACCTTGTTTGCTAGGGAAAACGATCTTGGGAAGGGTATGTTTGATGCACAAGGCAAGCTTTTTGGCCATAATTTTGTACAATGTATTAGTCAAAGTACTGGGTCTCCCTTTGGTGATCACTTTCGAGTCCCTTGCCTTAGGCATGAACTTGATGAAACCTTAATTGAGCCGCACTCCTAGCGATCCATTTTGCAGGGATTCTTTGTACACTTAAAATGAGTCTAGCCCTACGAAGTTGTGTGTGGTCTTGTAAAATTCACAAGGGAATCTGTTGAGGCTAGGAGCCTTATCATCCACCATTTCATGAATGGTTGTTAAGAGCTCATCTAGAGATAGAGCTAGGTAACATGCCTGTAGTTGCTCCTTGGAAACCAAAAATGGGATTATGTCTAGAGTCTAGACACTTCTTTGTGGTTGCTTTTCTTTCCTCAAGAAGGGCTTGGGCTTGAAATACTATCTTGTAATGTTCCACAAACTCTTTCTTGATCTCTTCCTTCTGAGTGATGTGACCAAAAGTAGTTTTAGATTGGATATACTTTTGTTGGCTTCCTTTATGGCAAGTGCCTTGCCTTGAAAAATTCTTTGGTGGGTCTATCACATATTTTGTCCAGTGAAGTCGGTCTCTCAATTGGGTGCCTCTAGCCCAACAACTCTTATCAAAGCCAAAGAAAGGTGCATTGTCTCGTTGCTTGGGCTTGTTTTGTTCATTATGGGGTGTCAGTTGTAAGCCTCACATGACTTCCTCCAGGTCGTTTCGTGTTGCTTTATTATGGTTGTACTAGATCTTAGCAATTTGCTATACATAATGTGGGCAACAATTATGGAGATGGTATCTTCCCATCAAACTAGCCACTCAGACTTTCCACTCGGTGTAGATGCAAACCATGGCTTGGGCTTTCAAGGTGAGAGACAATCATGATATATCATGTTCACACAAGTGCATCTTTTGAGCCCCCAAGAGATTGAGAACTAGATACCTTGGTGGTTTGACAGAGTTGTAGTGCCTTCATCATAAATAGGTCAACCCCCATCAAAATCGAAGTAAAACATGTTCTATTGTAGCAAAAGAGTTTCGTCTAGCCATTGGTAGATCCTCTCAAGCTATTTTCTAAATTTTGTCTAGTTAGGATCATAAAGTTGATGGTCGACCTTCAAAGAAAACCATTCCTCTTTCTCTGTGATTGGTAGGAAAACATGTAGTACCCCTTCTTTGTCTTCTTGACATTCAACCATGTTGAAATCCCCACAAATGAGTCCAGGGGTGTCAAGCATCTCATTAGCTAGCCAAGGCTAGAGGGTTGAGCATTCCCTCGAGTCATTGGAAGGATAAATGTTGGCCATGCCCAACAATTAACTGTGAAGATTAGTAATTTGTGCAAAGGGTTAGTTCCCTAGTCCACTATAGCACTATCAAATTGAAGGGAGATGAGCACAAAGACAACTCCTTTTCCTATAGCATGATGGACACCCATCCAAATGATTGCTAGGTCCACATATAACAAATCCTGTGTCTTTGACTTCTTGTAAGTAGATAAGATAAGTTTATTAATGTCAAAAAAATGACCAAAGGTAGGTCAACAAGACTACTCAGTACATAAGTGGTGATGGAAAGTGGGAGTGCCAGGGCCACTCCTATAAAAGCAAGAATTAGTGCCACCCTAAAAGATCTAAGCATGGCTATTACAATGCTAAAAAGAAGAAATACAATGCTCTGGTGTTGAGTGCAATAGAAAGAGCCTTAATGCTACAAGGGTTTTCCATCAGATGAGGGAGAGAGGGGGTCTTCTTGTGAAGTTGAATGGGAATCTCTCCTATTGTCTGAAGCTGAAGGAAAGAAACCTTGTATATAAAATTTGTTAGAGGATATGGATTTGGTTCGGGGGATGTCTCTCTGTTTGGAAGAGGTGGTTCGTTGCTGGGAGTTGCTAGAAGGGGTTTACTTTCTAGTCCAACATGAACTATCTCGGGACCCCATAAGACAACTTCACATGGGTCTCATTAGGCTGGGCTTCCTCTCAAGGTTTGATAGATTTGAGAACTACAATGGTGTTGCACTTTGCCTATCTCTTGGTGCCCCTATTTGAAAGCCACTGGGAGGAAGGTTGTGATCCTCTGAGTAGTGTCCTATCAAGGGCGGGGGGGGGGGGGGGGGGGGCAGATTGGGCGATGGCCTCCCAAGATCGATCGACAAGATATGGGTACTGGTCTCTACTTGCTACCAAGTTGGAGAATATTTGGAGGTGATGCAACACCTCTACCAGTCTAAAGATAGTCTCGATTCGAAAAGGGTGTGCCACAAACTCTGCCTAGATGATGGGTTGGGAGACCGTCCTCTTGCTTTTGATGATGCAGTGGAGTAAGAGGGAATGAACTATCTCGGTATGACCCCATTCCAATTGAACCATACATAATTATTGGTTTGATGATGGAGTGCACGAGGTTCAGTTTGGGCAATATGTCCTAAAAGTGGTGTTGGAAACATTGCCTCTCTATAAGAGCAAGGGACCCATACTCCTTATTTCCTCGGGGTTGGAGAGCGTACCTCAACTTGAACCTAAGCCTTGACAACTGAACCCCTATATATGTGTATGTGTTGGTAACCTCAACCTCCACCCCTCTGAAGTAAAACTGAAAACCTAAAAGAGACTTTTCCGAACAGTGGAAGATCATCACCTTGGTTTTCCCAAGTTCGACTATCAACTCTTGAAGGTTGCAAAACATCACAAGTGTATTTAACTGTCTTTGTAGACCCTCAAGAGTGGAGGGCAAGATGACCACATCATTGGTGAAGAGGAGTATGGAGATCGGGATATGATGGAGGAGACACGAGTCCCTTGGCTAGATGTGGTCATGCAAAAAAGTCTCCAACTTATCTATGTAGATCCCAAATAACGTTGAGCAAGAGGAGACACCCATGCTTCACCCATATGGTGGTCTTGATGAAATATGATAATCCATGTGTTGTATGAAGGAAACCAAGGACTATCTCTTAAGTCGCATGATACCAGCGATAAGAATCTTTGAAACTCCCCGAGCCTCTAAAACATGGTTTCCCATGGGAATGAGTCAAAAGCTTTTTGGAACTTTTGAAAGTCTATAATACATCGTAATATTTTCAAACTTTTGTAAACCAACTAAGTTTGGATCTGTTATCCCCATTTTGTGGGATAACTAAGGAGATTATGTCTCGAGGCCTTGAGGTTGCAGATATGGAGTGTCGAGAGACTACATGACTAGCAATATCCTTTTGCACAGATGGAGACCCTTCTCACCACCATAGAGGTCGTAGACTTTCAGATAACATCCACCACATCAGCCGACTTCCAAGAGGCAATGGGCCTTGCTCCATGAGGTACAAGTCAGGGATTATGGTGAGTGTCATTTCAATATTTGAGACATTTGAGTATGTTCTATCTTAGACTGCTTTAGATTTTATGACATATGCTTGGACATTATGCCTTTTTCCCTGCTTCACCTTTGTGGTTGACATTGTGCCCTAGTAAGTGGTCTTCCTTAGGGATGGGTTTGCTACTAGGAACTCGCTTGAAGAGCCATCGTATCGTTCTCGACCATACTTACCACTTTCCATCACTATTTCCCCCCATTTCCTTATCTCTTGGGATTTTTAGGGTGTATTGACCCAATAAGGGGTTGTCCCTCATTCTATGGGAAGGAGCTGAAGGCCCATAGGGATTGATGTTGGGTAAAAGTTAAAAGCTTTTATATAAATCTTCCAGGTGCTTCGCCAGGGGATCCCCCCTAGAAAGCAATGAAACGCTTATCTGTAAGAAAAGGGGACCCACAAGAATAATGATTAAGAATGCTTAAAGGGTTAGTTGGAGGATAGGAGGTCTCATCACGAGCCGACCTATCATGTTCATAGATATCTAGTGGTATGACATTACCATCATCTGGTCACCAAGCCAGGGTAATGGCCCTTAGTTACATGGCAGAGAGAAAGGGGGTCTCATCACGAGCCAACCTTCTCATTTCCACTAGGTGTTTGTGAGTGACACTGTCATTATCTGGACACCACGCTAGGATAATGGCCTTCAACTTGTCCTTAAAATATGAAAGAAACAAAGAATGGCAAAACGACGGGCTTGGAAAAATTGCGTCGCAAACGAAGGTGCCGCACACCCTCTACAAAGGCACCCATGAATGAGACACTACAACCCTTTGTATGTCATGAACCCCATGCCCATTGAGTCTTGACCCTTAACCACTCCATCCACTTTACATGGCTTAGAGAGGGATCTCTTGGAAACACTCCTTGACCTAGGGAAAGACCTACCCAATAGGACACCTCGTCAACCCTACCATATTCAAGCTTGACAAGTCGCATAATGTCTTTGAGCACTTAATTGTTTGATATGGTAATCTTTGATGCACATGCTTAGGTGGCTCATTTATTGATTTGATCTACTTATCATGATATTTTGACTTGAGATCCTTGGAGGGCGTGCTTGTTTGTCTTTGCAGGACCTAGTTGGTGGACAATTTTGGAGGAACAAGCCTAGCTTGGGCTTCCATGGGGCTTGAAGCCCACAGGTGGATGCCAAGGGCCCRCATGCCGGATGAGAGAGATGAAACTCYGGAGGCYTAGAAGATGACTTGGACAACATAACCTAGCCCCTACTTGCCAAATGTTTTGCCTAGGAGAGGCAAAACCTCATCCTTAGGAGCATGATGTCATCCATGGGGCTAGGGTTTTGGTGGTGAGGTTGATATCCATTGGCACAAGGACGTTTTGAGGAGTTTGAGGCTTTGACCATGAAGGAAGTGACTTGCATGCTTGACATGTGGCTTTGGGAAGCCTTCCTACACTCTTCCATCCACACCGACTTGCTCCTAGTGCCAAAACATCCCCTAAAGGGGTGATGACTTTCTAAATTAGGGGTTCTTTTTGTGTAAAAGTAAAATTTAAGTGAATTGTTTAATATTACTTTGTAAAAGGGGCAAGATTAGGGTTGTTGACCCCTAGTCTTGTGGTTTACCCTAATATTATGTGGACAAACTATCTTAGTGACATTTTGTATAATTAAGAGATCATAAGATCTCATTTTAACATAACTCTCCCTCTTGTGAGAAGTACTTGCACTGAAATTTTCGCTACACTTGGAATATTTTGCCTCTTGTGCTATGGAATGATGTCTTTTGGTTATGGTTGTTGATGATGATGATGCGCTATCTCTTGGAGGTCACTTCTAGCTTATTGTGGTGGTTTACATTGGCATGTTAAAGGCTTTTCTTGGATTGGTATGGTTCTTTACTTTGTTATTATCATTGGTAATTCAAGTTAAGGTTGTTTTTAACTAAGGCTAGATAGGGAGTATAAGGATATACACCCTATCCTAGTTTCCACCATAATTATCAAGCTTATAAAGTTATTTGCAAGGGTTTTGTTGAGGAAGTAAGAGGATTTATGCCCCTCAATTTCAAACCCTAGCTAGGTTACTTACCTTGGGAAGTAAGAGGATTTACACCCCCAAGGGTTTAGTAGTCCTATCTCTTCCCTTAAGACCCCATTAACCCATAACTAAAGGCACTAATCTTGCATTGGAGATATAAATTGCTGCATTGGAAAACGTGAAAGTTTCAAGTATCGGTCTTCTCTCACTTGAGTTTTGTTTCCCTAGCCTTCAACTACCTTGCCTCGTTGAGCTGTCCCCTTCCAACCACAATTTCTTGCTGCTGTAGTAAAACTAACCTACAGCCATTAGGGCTGCTCTAACCCTACCCTACTAACCCCAATTATCGCCTAAACTAACCCTAGACTAGGCCTAAAAATCTGCCCTAACCTTCTACTAACCTAGGCGCACTTATTGAGCTAACTAGGGGCTGATTTGATTGGATAAGTTTTCTGCCATAAGTCTTGGTTTGCTACAGCCATAAGGCTGGTAATTTCACTGCAGAAACCCTAACCTAAAGTCACTCATAACTTGTGTTTTCACCGTCAAAAGTTGCTAAGAATCTGCCAATTTATTCTACTTGTTTAAATACAATTTTTTAATGGTTTCTTTGCAAGTTTTAGTGGCTAAATTCACTGCCGTCACAACAAGTTTGCTACAGCCATAAGGCTGCAAAATACTTCTGCATACGTCTTTTATGACAACCATAATTCATTTGCTAAAGTCTCATGCTATAGATCGTGAAATTCTCTAGTGATTATCTACTTTGTTTCAAGCATATTTCATTTGACTTTGAGCAATCTTTCTAGCAGCTTTAGTACTTGCTTTACTGCTGATATATATGTCATTCATTGCTGCAAATTAGGGACAACAAGCCTAACTTGCTGATCCAACTAACATATTACATTGCAAAGTGGTTTTCCTTGTGTCTCGGGCAGGTACCAACTTCTCGGCATTTCATCTAAGGCTTTGGCAACCTCGAAATCACTTAAGACTCATCTTAAACTTCCACTTTCCGTCTAGAATATTGACCTTTAGGGGCCTCACTCTTTCCACTTTCATTTTCACACCTCGTTCCCCCTAGGGTCACCAAGATCGCCTCCCTAGAGTGACCTACTCACCCTTGAAGCACGAGACCTATATTGAGGTGACATTGGGTATAGTGTCCCTCAAGTTGTCGCCACTTGGTGGTTGGGTCGGGCTTTGCCCAACCTACAACTTGTGCCATAACATGATCAATCTCTTGTAAGCAGAATGCATCCTTTGACCTGTCATGAAGGGAAATATGTTGGGTCTTGGTACGGGTGTCCAAGTCTCCTATAAGGTTGACCTCCCCTAGCATAGAACATTGTACAATGTCATCCTACAGGTCTTGGATGTCATCCTACAGGTCTTGGTACGCATCCTGTTAAAATCTTTGTGCAGGGGGAAATCTGAGGAGGTAGGTGGAAAGTAACAGACTGCAAAATAAAGACCTTGAGGGTGGGGGAGACCCTAGTAACTCAAGTCCACATAATTTGGAAAACTCGTCCTCTTTAACCACTGTAACTTTGCCTTGAAAGGAATCACGATAAAGACAAGCTATGCCTCTTGAACCCCAAATACCCCTTGTGTTGTGAGTCTCTTGCCTGCAAGTTGAATAACAATAATACCTTGGATATTTCGAGATAGTCTTGAAAGTGCTCGTGTGGGTCTCAGTGAAGAAAATAATATCCGAAGGTTTGAGTTCATCATAAGTTGTGCTAGGGGAGGAACATAGGGCCCCGTTACAGTTCCAACACTTGACAATGATCCCTGACAACCTCTGCTTCCCCCCCCCGACCTATCATTTTAGGAATCTAGGACAGGTCTACCTCGAAGAAGGTGACTCCTAGATGACAACCTTGAGATTGTAGAAATTCTAGGTCCTATCAGCAGTCTTCTTGGTCTGTCTTTGACCAAGCTAAGACACTAAGTTTTTCTGCTGTCATAAATTTTAATTATGCTGTTTTATAACAGCCAACTGTAGTTTTTGGTTTAGCTGATATGTTATGGTTGTTATCTCTGTTTGGGTGCTCTAGTAAGTAGTTTCATGTTAGGAAAAATACATACATGCTTTCCAAATAATAACAACACACCTAAACTATCTTTTCTGCTGAAATATAGACATAAATAAGAGCTTCTAACAGCAACTAAAATGCATGTGTAGACACAGGTATTTTTGGTCACATGACCCTGGATAAACCCCCCCCCCCCGGGGAAAACCAGTTTTGAGATATGATGTATATATGAGGTAGAGCAATAATCTTTTACAGTAAATACAATACAATAAGAACCTGGTACAATAGCAACTCCAG
>ML790709.1:169897-192597 GCA_009831015.1 Picea engelmannii
TTGGCCATTTGCCCCTCTTTAGGCAAGAAAATGAAAACCTAAGATCCAAGGGATGAGATCATCCCTAATCAAAGGTTGAGATCACTCCTCATAAATGTAATCTCAAAACCCGCTTTTGGGTTAATTCCCTAAGTCACTTTATGTCCCCTCAAAATCACCAAAAAGGTAATTTAATGTTCACTTTTGCCAAAAGTGACATAATACACTTTAACCAAAGTCAAAGTACAAATAGACATAAAGTACTAGGACAAAGTGCCAAATGACTTTCCCACATGTGCTAAGGAGGGAAAACACATGGGGAACACCTCCTCAGGTACTAATCTCACCAGAGATCGCAAATAAATGCTTACTTCCTTGCATGTCATGTTGCTACTTGTTCTTTGTATGACTTGACCTCCACAACTAGGAGATCCTCGTCCAAAAAGATCTTATGCGTAAGGGAGTGTTACTGCTCAAGTTCTCACTTGGTGAAAAAGGTCCTAATCACAAGTGTGAGACCCCAAGGGCAACTTAGGTAAGCCACTACTATCACCTAAGTGGATTTACCTTTCTTGCTTTAGACTAAGGGTGATTCTTATCCTAGGGGGGGCTTTCCTACTACTAAGTAATCCTAATTGTTATAGTGAGTGAGGGAATTGCGGCTTAGTCTTGCTTATATGATTAGTGTTTATGATTGACCAATTATATTCGAAACCAAAATCAGATTTGCAAATCAATATGAGATGTGGTTAAAAGTATGCAAATGTATTCAAACAAAATATTAAGAGTTGGAACTTTAAATTTGAATCAGGTCTTCAAAGTGTTATTTCAACGATGATGAAGTTAGAGTTGTGCTAGCAAATTGATTGGATTCTAGACTCACAAATCTAGATCGCTTAGTTATGTGTAACTAAATTCATTGAGATTTATTCCTTGATCAATGAACCATAAATGTTCTTGAAGTGTTGGAAAACGAGTTTTTGTTATAAATGTCTTTTATCAAGATGGAACAACAAGGAAATTAAACTCATGCCAAGAAATCAATTCAAATTAACCAAGTGCGAAATCACAATAAATTGATTACTTGATCCTCAGTGCTGTGAATTGCAAATTTGAGTGACTTTATTGTTCGCTTTTTAGCTCGGGAGGTACTCCCCATGTTTTGTCTTGTATGCAGATGTACCTTATGTTGACACTACTAGGCACTTAACTTTGTAATGAGTTTTTATTAAGTTGTAAAGTGGTTCTTTTATTAAAGTTTACCTTCTAATTTTAAAGTGACTTTATTTCATAAAGTGCACTTATGTAATAAAGTGAAATGTACTTTAATATTTTAAGTGATTCATTTTGGAGGGAATGAATCATGACCCTTGATCTTGAAAAATACAAGATTAGATCTTAGACTTTGGATTTAGGGTTGGGGAAGGTGAAAAGACACTTTGGAGGGAAAATGTCATTTTCAAATTTATAAAAGAATGCATTGGGTAGTGTGCAAGACAAGAGGAGGAGATTGAGAGAGAATTTTTGAGTAAGCTTGAGAGAAAAAAGAGGGTAGCAAAGAGGGCACGTTTCCCAAGAGTTTTTGGGCACAAATCCCAAGAGGATTTTTTGTTTTGTGGGTGCTGAGTTTTCTGTTGTTAGAGAGGCTGTACTGTACAGATCCATACAGTTCGTACAATAGGCTGGGAGGGCACAAAAATCGAGGCAGCTTGCTGCATAGATTTCGAGGCAGCCATTTTAGCGTTTTCTGAGGGTGAAGGGGGCAGTTCTGTTACTGTCCGTACAACAAAGATTTTGGCATGAATTTCGAGGTGCTGGAAAGGGAAAATCCGTACAACTATATGGATTTTCTAGGCCTAGAAATCGAGGCAGATTTTGGGACAGTTTTGGTGCTGTGAGGTATTTTTCTCTTGGTTGGAAATTGTGTAATTGTTACTGATATGTACTTTCCTGAAGCTGAATAATAAGATCTTTCTCTCTCTCTCATTGGGTTTCCCCACATTGGAGTTTTCTCTGGCATTTGCCTAAATTTCTGAGTTATTCATGGGTGATTGAATGTTGTTCATTGTGTTTATTTTCGCTGCATAATTACTTAGCAATGTGTATGTCTGCTTATGGAAATTTCTGAATATGGGTTTTAAACATATCAGAGTTCATGCAACACAGTTATCTCTAGGTTGCTAAGTGTATGACAGAATGTTAGCTTGCTGATTTTTGTCATTAAGTTTTACATGGTATCAGAGCTTGGTCTCTGAGTGACAGTGATCAGTGAGATTTTTGGGCAAAGTTGAAGGGAGAAAATTTGTGATTGTTTTCCTTGAGCTGTGACAGGGAATATGGCTGCATGTATTAGATTTGAGGATAGGTTGGATGGCATTTCAAACTATTTGCAGTGGAAGGTCCGGATATCAGTTGTTCTCAAAGAGAACAAGATTTGGAACTATGTCAGTTCTGTTGTTGTGGTTCCCGCAACAGATCTTGTTGCTTTGGATTTGCACGATGTCAAGGAGGCCAAACCTCAGAGGATTATTCTGGATGGGATGAAGGATCACCTTATCCCACACTTGGCTAAGAAGAAGACAACCAAAGAGATGTGGGATGCACTTAAGAACCTATTTGAGGCGAAGAATGAGAACCGAAAGATGGCCTTGAAGGCTAAGTTGCATGATACCAAGATGGGTAAGGAGGAGAGTGTTTCTTTTTATCTTACCCATGTAGCTCAAGTGAAAGATGAGTTGGTTGTTGTTGGAAAGGTCATATCGGATTCAGAGATAGCCTTAAAAGGCTTCACCAAATAATGGGAAGTCTTCGTGAAGTGTGTGGTGGGTCTTGAGCATCTTCCAGATTGAAGCAGACTGTGGGATGATATTACTCAGGAGGAGATCCGGGAAGGATCTCAAAGCAGTGGACAGAAGACAGATGGAGTTGATGAGAATGTTGCTCTTACTGCAAAGAGGAAGAAGAAAGGAAGTTCTGGGAGGGACTTGAGTAAAGTCAAATGTTATTGTTGTAAGCAATTGGGGCACTTTGCTTCTCATTGTCCTAAGAGGAGGAAGAAGAAGAAGGAACCAGAGGGGCCTGAGACAGTTGCTACAACAACCATGGAGGACTTTGCTTCCAAGTATGACATGGAATTTTCTTTGGTTACCCTAGTTTCTAGTGTCGGTAGTGGAGGATTTGGAGGTGATATTAGATGGATTGTGGATAGTGGAGCCTCTTGCCACATGACGAGAATCTGGCGAGTATTCCTAAATATCAGAAAGACGGGTCCTGACCGACAGGTGGTAAATGAAGGTAGTATGGCGTGAGCTGTACGTGGAGTTGGAAGGGTTAGATTCCAACTCGAGTATGGAGGATTCCTTGAGCTTGATGGAGTTCTCTTTGTTCCAGGGTTGAGGGTTAACTTACTTTGAGTCTCAGCTTTGGAGGATGTAGGATATTGTACAATGCTCAAGAGGGAACATGTCTTTATCTACAGGGAGGGAGCGGACTCGGTGGAACTGCAGCTGATCGATGATCAGGTGGACAGGTTATATATGTTGCGAGGACAACCTTCAGGGTATGATTCAGTGTTGGATGAGGAGCATGAGGAGGCAGTGTGATGGGACCAGATGATGAAGATGGCAGCGAGTACAACCTTCGCTAAGAGGGAGTGTTAGCTTTTTAGCTCAGGAGGTAGTCCGCATGTTTTCTCTTGTATGCGGATGTTACCTTATGTTGACACTACTAGACACTTAACTTTGTAATGGGTTTTTATAAAGTTGTAAAGTGGTTCTTTTATTAAAGTGACTTTATTTCATAAAGTGCACTTATGTAATAAAGTGAAATGTACTTTAATATTTTAAGTGATTCATTTTGGAGGGAATGAATCATGACCCTTGATCTTGAAAAAGACAAGATTAGATCTTAGCCTTTGGATTTAGGGTTGGGGAAGGTGAAAAGACACTTTGGAGGGAAAATGCCATTTTCAGATTTATAAAAGAATGCATTGGGTAGTGTGCAAGACAAGAGGAGATTGAGAAAGAATTTTTGAGTAAGCTTGAGAGAAAAAAGAGGGCCCGTTTCCCAAGAGTTTTTGGGCACAAATCCCAAGAGGATTTTCTGTGTTGTGGGTGCTGAGTTTTCTGCTGTTAGAGAGGCCGTACTGTACGGATATGTACAGTCCGTACAACAGGCTGGGAGGGCATGGATTTCGAGGCAGCTTGCTGCATGGATTTCGAGACAGCCATTTCAGCATTTTCTGAGGGTGAAGGGGGCAGTTCTGTTGCTGTCCGTACAACAGATTTTGGCATGGATTTCGAGGTGCTGGAAAGGGCAAATCCGTACAGCGGTATGGATTTTTTGGGCACTGAAATCGAGGCAGATTTTGGGACAGTTTTGGTATTGTGAAGTATTTTTCTCTTGGCTGGAAATTGTGTAATTGCTGCTGATATGTACTTTCCTGAAGCTGAATAATAAGATCTCTCTCTCTCTCATTGGGTTTCCCCACATTGGGGTTTTCTCTGACATTTGCCTAAATGTCTGAGTTATTCATGGGTGATTGAATGCTGTTCATTGTATTTATTTCCGCTGCATTACTTAGCAATGTGTATTTCTGCTTATGGAAATTTCGGAATGTGGGTTTTAAACATATCAGAGTTCATGCAAGACAGTTATCTCTAGGTTGCTAAGTGTATGAAAGAATATTAGCTTGCTGATTTTTGACATTAAGTTTTACGTTTATGTGAGGATTTGTGAACCAGAAAATGAATTAGCAACCCAAAAGGTGAACTTTGCCACAAGAACATGTAAATCTGATTACCAGCTTGCTTGAGTGAAGTTCCAACATTTAATTTCCAGACTTTAAACAAGTTGTAAAGATCACTTAACAAATTCCACCTATATATCCGATTAAACATTAAATCCATGGGCCATCTCAACATGAAATCTAGAGTGCAAATCAATTCTGATTTACTTAAGGATTTAATACGCCAAATTTAATTTTGTTTATGAAACGTTGTGTGCTGAAAATTATAAAGTTCAACTGAATGATCTATCAAAGTCCATATCAATTGAGTTATAGCCATGAAATTGTAGTATTGCTCTTAAAGAATTCATGGGGAAATCTAGGTCTGTTTTGTGAACTCCTCTAAAGTGTTTTTCCAGATTTATTTTCAACCCTTTAGATGCCTTAATTATGAATTGGAATCAATAATAAACTTAGGCAAAAATATTGTACAATTTAGACCAGAGATTTCATGCCATAAAACAATGGCTTGCTTTCAGTAATAAATAGCTTTGTTAGATCTTTTTTAGTACCTTAAATTAGTGTGATTTCAGATCTAAGTGGAATTCTTATTGCACTAGTATAAAACAACGAGCTTAAGATGATTCAAAAGTGCAATCTCAAGTATTTTTTCCCATCAACACATTGATTTATTTTAGATAAATCTATTAGATCTGTTATGATGTATAAATCAGATAAATAAAACTCAGATCTAATATAACGTCCTTTAGATTGTCAAGTGGTTGTAGCTCAATTGGTTGGGGTGGGGAGTTTTCTCGTCCCCACCCAAGTTCGAGTCTCATCTATGCGACATGCTGCTCTTTGTGAGCCAATATTCTCGAAATTCTTGACCCTCCTATATTCTTCGGATTTCGGGGGTGATTACTGTGGATGTAGCGAGCTTTGCGCCGTGAACCACAAAGGAAAAGAAATAATGTCCTTTAGATATATAAACCGGTAAGTATTAAAGGGTATATTTAGCAATTTTTTCAAGATTAAAGCTATGAGAAACCAATAATTTGCTCAAAATCACATCTTGACCTTAAAGATAGATAATCAAATGCAAAAACGACATGTTAGCAAATCTGATCTAAAGATGCCTATGTTGAAAATTCAGATTTGCAAGAGAAACGAAATTGAAAGAGAAAATTTAAGTTATTTTGTGGGTTGGGAAAAGACCAGTGTCTAACTCCACTTGGGTTATATGGAGTCAACCTTGATTTTAAGTGAGGGCTTGTTTTTTGTGAATATTAGGGGTTTGTAAGCAATCAAATTGATGTGCACTACAAAGCTCCAATTTAGACACTTAAGAACTTGCAAGCCTATGGGGAAAAGAGTACTTTAAACATCTACTTTTAAAACAACAATTAAGGTGGCCTCTACTTAAAAATTGACTACAAAGATAAAGAATCTATGATGTCTAATGTCTAATGTATGAACTTTGAAAATAAATGACACAAAGGGAAAGAATAATAAGAAAAGACTTACCACTTTCATCCCCTCCAATGTAACATATGTACTCCTTTGGCCTTGTGTTGTCTTTATCATCCATAAATCTGCAAGAAATAAGCTCCAATGTTGCTCCTAGGACATGTACTCCTCAAGAAAGATACAAGAGAATTCTCACAAACTAAAGAAAAAGACTTGAAAAGCTATATTTTCAATAATTTTCCAACAACAATACGAGGAAGAGGTTCTTATTGATAGATGAAGAGCTCAATAACCTCAAAACAAAATAATACTAGATCTCTAACTAACTATCCTCAAAATAGTAAATCCTCTAACTAACTAGAGAGGATGAGACCAATAATAATAAAAAATGATGGACTAGATGCCACATGTACAACAAGATAAGATAGACATCTCAACCAAGTGGATGCCCTCCTCAAAACAATAAGTAGATATGGTCAAATTACAATTAACTTCCTCCTTGGGTAGGTAGACTTAGTCATCATGCAACAAACTCTACTCAAAATAGAGAAAAACACCTCACATGTGGATATGGTCCAAGGAAGAAATGCGCCCCCTTATAGTTGTTCTAACTAACCTAACCAACTCGCATGTGTGAGGAATGTGCCAAGAAGGTAGGTAGTTCCACCACAAATGTTCCATGAAGTGATGAAACCACCTCACACATGTGAATGAGGTGCTAAGAAGAAGGCATGCACCCCAACTACCTCACACGTGTGAGGGAATGTGCTAGGAAAGATGCTCTCCTCATTAAATGTGTCATAACAACCATCACACGTGTGAGAATATTCTAGAGAGAAGGTGTGCTCTATAAAGATGCTTTACCTCTCCTCAATGGTTGTTCTAGACGCATGTGTTTGAATGATGATGTGAAAGCTTTGTCACAATGTTCAATGCAGATGTCACAATTCCCAAGGCAAGTACATGTATCCCAAGGTAGATACATTGATACCAATGTAGTGTCATGGATTTCAATGCAATGTTATGAATCCCAATGCAATGTCATGGATCCCAACACTAGTACACAAATCGTGAGACAAGTAAACAGATCCCAAGGCATAGATGCAACTCTTGATGCGAAATGCAAGGCACCCACCTATATTGATGAGTCATGCCTCAATATACGTGTCATTAGGTGGTAAACATCAAGTGACATCTCCTAACTTTTCAATAACTCGTTTAATTTTTAAACATTTGCTAAGTTCAACCATGGTGGGGACAACATTAAACTTTAGTACATGTGACAACTCCTAAGACCAAGAGGTATTTCTTAGGACACTAAGTCAAGAGTATGTGATGTGATGGGATGTGATGGAATGTGATGTTAGGGGAAAAGGGGAACTTCTTGTATTGACCCTCAGTCATATATGATGATGTACATGGCTTCTTTTGATAGCTTTCAAGGGAAAGGAGTCTTCATTTATTCCACATGAGTGCCTTTTGGGAGGGAGCATTTAGCTTTGAGATACTATTTCTCGACATTGTTTCTTACCTTTTTCTTTATTGATTTGGTTCTTTTCTTTAGATATGCATGGGACTTGGGGCATTGGCTTCATAGCGAGGTGGCATAGTTGAAGCTTTATTATTTGAATTTTTCTTTTTTACTTTAGTTGCATCAACCTCGAACATTTTTTAGCTCTTTTTGACTTTAGGCTTTCATACATGTGATCTTCTTTGCTTTGCTTTGGAACTTGTTATATGACACATGATAAGTCAACCATGAACGAGAATATGATGAAAAGGTGTATAAGATGGATAAGGGATATGAACATGCTACACCTACCTAGGTCTCTAGTAGTACAACTTGACTCAAAAGGTGACGACACATATCTAAAGGATAATGATGAGCCACCATGGTATCCCTAAGCAAAAGGAAAATTTAGAGTATGACGATACATTATTAGATTGCATTTGATGTTCACGATGTTCATGGCCAATATAGGAAACACTAACACCACATACAAGCAAGAACCAATACACCAAACAACCATAGTACACAACTTAAGAAAACAACTAAAACCAAGAGGTGCTATCATCATGTATACCATCTGCATGCACAACTATCAATGTAAATGTGTGCAAGGCCTCTAGTGATAAGCTGATATACCATCATGGACTCCATTGTGAAATGAAACCATCATGTAGCAAAATTCTGTAAGGATGTCATCAATTTGTGCTCTGAATGACCAAGCAGGAGTGCTCATGTCAAATGTGAACTGGAACATCATGCCACTGGTACTAGTTTTCATATGTGATCACAATCTCTTCCATACCATACGAGTGGGCAACAGGGAGAAAAGCCTCTTCTTTTCTCGAAGGGCATGTAGACTGTCCTCTGATGATCTAAATCAGAGAAAAAGGGTAGAGTTTGACCCAAACCAATCTCTCTCTAGGTTGATATCAGGGAGGTCGAGTGTCTCTAGAAGAAAATAAGTGTTAGTCTGCATGGCGTCTAGATATGGTGTTGAGGATGCAAGGAGATCCCTCACCTTCAAATTTAGTTTTTAAGTTCACCTTGTGCACTCTTCATTAAGTTTGGCTTGTACGACTTCCTTTGCCGCGGTAATTGGGGTTTGTTTGTCAGTTCCCCAAAGTACTTGTGTTTAGGATTTGATTGGAGTTTCAAATTTCAATTTCTTGTTTGAAGGATTCGTGTAAGGAAATCACCTAAAATTTCAACATGTAGGGAATCACTAGGTGGTTGGAGAGAACCCTGATTTTTGGTCTTTGATTCTTGTTGTTTAAGAATAAGGTTCTCAGATTCTACCTTCGAAACTTGATTAGTGAGGCTACCAACTTCATCCTGCAAATGGTCAATTTTCGTAATAAAAATCTGTATGTGAGTGGCCTGAAACTGCTCAAATAAACCCTTGACTTGCTCTTCCCATCCAGTTGGAAGAGGAATTGATGTGTTGTCCTCTGCATCCTTGTTTTTGATCTTTTGTAGGTTGTTGCTTGATGTTTTAGAGTGTTGTTGGTAGTAATTGGGAGCCATTTTCCTTGTGCTTGCAAGAGAGAGAGCTTGAATACTTGCTGTTAATAGTATGGGGGGAGGATATAGTTTAGGGGTTAGTGTTGAGTAGGGTAAGAAGGGTTTGGCATGTAGGAGGGGGGAGAAGGGGATGATTGTGTGAATGTTGGGGAACAAGGAGTGAATGGGGATAGGGATAAGGCTGATGGGTTGATTGGGGAGAGTAAAGGGATGACAGAAAGAGAAAAGGATGGTTGAGGGAGGTTCACCAACATCATCCATTCAATACTTCATTTATTGAGCGAACCAGAGTTTGGGCTAGGACCAGGGCTGACTAAAGAGCTTGGATTTACCAAACAGAATGTAGGTTTAGCTGAGAGGTTGTGGTTACCAGGTCACAATTACTGTGTCGTGCTACCCTAGATTGGAAGAGGAATCATGAGGTTGCCATGAATTAGTCGCTATCACTAGATCTGGTGGCTACTGGAAACCAATTGCAAGGATCGAGCAACTACAAGATATCCAACAACTATAGGAGGATCTAGTAGAAATAAGAGAATAATAAGGTAAGTCCGACGGAAGCTACAACGGATTTGATGGCTGATGTAAGTTCTGGCTTCGGGGACAAGAAATCCAACAACTATTGCAAGTTTTGGTGGCAGCTACAAATAAAACCAAGTTAGCTAGGTTTTTGAAGCTGAATTTTATGAAAGAAGTGATTGAGTCGAATTCTGAATTCCCACAAGTTCCCACCTATTTAAGCCAATTGTTGGTGGACTGTATGTTTTCTTTTAGGGTCCACTATAGCACTAGAAAATTGAGGGGAGACCAACACATTCACACATCCTTTTTCTTTAGAATGATCACAATAAGAAAGTTGGGCACCCAGCCAAATAACTGCCAAGGCCGTATGTAATATAATTCTTGTGATTTTGACTTCTTCTAAGTAGAAAAAATTGGTCCAGCCAATTGAACCCAGTGTTTGGTGGACTGTATGTTTTCTTCCAAGGTCAAATGACCTCTGGACATTCCACGAGGTCACTTTCATTATAGACCAATGACATCATTTATCTCTGCCTCATTATTTTCAAGGACCCATAGTGCCGTTAAAGAGTGTTTTGGCAGAAGCTGGGAGTAGACAACCCAATCCCAAGACTAATTTGTCGCAATTATTTAGGTCGGTGTTTTGCATCAGCAAAAGCTTCATGGTCTTGTGTATGCAAGAGCAGTGGTGGACAATGAGCTTGACAACTACGACTCCCATGCTAGACTGACCCGGATGAAGACTTAATGACTAAGCTAATCCTATAGCCAACGAACCCTCTTTTCACCCACAAATTTTGTAAGAATCTTGCAGAATTTCAAGCATGAGTAGAGTTCTAAGATTCATGCATGGTCAAACAGTGCTCATAGAGTTTTGCCCAATTCTGAATCAACTTAGATTGTCAAAAGTTCAATAAGAATTTTGGATCATTAGGAACTTTGATTTGATATCACCTGATTTTAGCAACTAGAGGGAATTTTGTGACAAGATTATATGGCTTGAAGACGTAGTGGCTACTGTAGTCAATGACTTACTAGGTCTAGTCGTGGCTGGGGCTGTAGAATTCGGGGCCTTTTTAACATCTTTGTTTTTCTTACCACCTGGGTCCAACCCTCTTCTTCTGCGTTTGTTGCCTGGGTTTCTTTTGGAATTGGGGGGTTTCGTGTATGTTGGGCTGATTTGGAATCGGCTTTTGCAACATGAGTGGACAGTCACAGTGATGGATAATATGATACAGGTTGACACTAGAAACAAGTATTATGAAGATTAATGTAGCAGACTAGTGGTCGAATAACCTTATCCCTTACTCAAATGAGCATGAATTCCTTAAGGTACTTTGGAAGGTTCACCTTAACATTGAGGTCTAGGGATAATCTTTAAAGAAATACTCCAGCTCGTGATTGATTAAACCCCATAAAGGGGTAGAGATACGCTCCAGGGCTGGCTATAATTGCATCGGGAGGTTGGGAAATTTCAACCAAACTCGGCAGGAGAGTTGAGTGGCTTTATTAGGTGAGAAGTCATGGGTCAAGGGAGAAAAAACAAATAGGGTATTCTTGCAGAGTCCAGGGCCTTGATGCAAGATTTCCATCACATGTTCAGTCATTAAATTGAAACAAGAAGAAACCCTTGGTGACATTGTGGGTATGGGTGCAGTGCCACACTTGTGGCTCCCTTACCTTCTTGATCCATCCCTGGATATGTCTCAGGGGACACCCTCCTGACAAAGCATCCCACAACGGAACCTGCCCGAAACTGACTGCATAGATTATCATATTCAGACTCAGAAAAATCAATATCAGGAGGGGAGTGATGCACCTTCAGAATATTTTTTGGGGAGTCTGGGCACCATTGTTCTCCGGTCCATGATCAACTCGAAATGGAGTGAGGGTTTTATTGGGGGATAAGTATCTCATAGTGCCCCACCTTCCTTATCACTGAAAGGTGAGCATGGCCAGTTCAATGTGATAAGTGCTGACAATAACTCTGCAACAAGCCCTAAATATCATAATCCTTGAGGACATCCTGAATATAACCCATGTTTATTTGTTTGCAGTTTCACATTATAGGTTGATCATCTCAATTATATGGTTTATGTTTCCCTTCTCTCTCATGTATTGTCGCACCATCAAAAGATGGTTTAAGAGTGTACATTGTCTTATTTAAAGAAAAATGTTACTTGTACTCGCACCGTTGCATGGCAGTGACTTCAGATGATCACTATTGTGCTTATTTCCTTTGCTAGGAAAATAGTAGTTGTAGTTTTGGCATTCAGTACTATTGTGCTGATTTCTCTTGCTCTGAAAATATAGTGTTTAAGCTCATGAATGCACCATTAATTAAGATAGCTTAGTAATGCTTTCCTGGTGCACATGGATCGGTGTACTTTTGGCCTTGAATTGGTAAATTATGCACTTAAGAGAAACATTGTTATATATTCATGTAGGAAAACTAGTTTCTAGTTTTAAGGGAAGACACACACATTATAGTTAATTTATTAATGCTCCATGACACTTGTTTTTGATGTGCAGATATTCAAAAGTTCAATCGCTCCAGTGGCATTTTTTCTGGCTGTATTTTGTGCCAGCCAGTTGACAAAACTAACTGGGACCATTGGGGGGCAAGTTGCTTTGGAAGGTTTCCTTGGTATTAATCGACATATGTGGTTTAATCGAATTTTAATGAAAGCAGGTGTGATTGCCCTAGCCATGCTTTATGTATGGAATTCAGGGACTGCGGATATTTATCAGTTGCTAATATTTTCTCAGGTCATGTTGGCTATGCAACTTCCAGCTGCTGTAATACCTCTTTTTAGAGTGGCATCTTCAAGTTCAATAATGGGCCCTCATAAAATCTCTCATTTTGTGAAAGTTTTGGCCTGGTTATCCTTCTTTTTGATGGTTATCCTTGATATATCGCTCGTGTTAGATATGTCTTTTGGGGATAGCGAGTGGATAGGTTCCTTGAGAAATATGGGCACTGGTATGGAAATTCCTTTCATCTTGATTCTCATGGTTGCTATTTTGTCATTAGGGTTTATGTTATGGCTTATTGCAACACCTCTGAGGTGTGCTAACCAAAAAGCAGAGGTCCAAAGATGGTTTGAGGAAACAGAGACTCCATATGAACATGCAGAACATCTTGTTTCGAGAGAAACAGCCCCATACGGCATTAATTCTGAAGCTAACCCAGCGGCAGTGATTGAAACATCAGAGAGCAGGGGAATCAGAGAAGGTCATCCATTGGAGCACACATTTCTAGAAAGTGGATTTCCTTCAGCTGAGATTGTCTCTGATATTGATTTAACTCGACGGTCTGATGGTATAAATGTTAATGAATCCCCTTTTGTTGATTCTCAAGGTCCCTTGAATTCTTTTTCAACAGAATCATCTCTTGTATCAATGCCTGCACCTTCCTCAGTTGGTCTTTGCATTGACAGTAGTAAGCCTTCAAGGATTGAGTCAGAGATCTCTGTTTTGAAAGAGACGGAGGTAGAAGGTGACACCGAGATGGAAAAATATGATGATGAAGGGGATGGTTGGGAGCATGAAGATGTTCCTACAGGTATGTCTGAAAGTGCCTCAACTTTGACCTATGAAGAACCTGGTTCTTGTAGAAGTATTGGTGGAAGGAGTGATGATGGAGGCAGTGGAAGTGGAAGCCTTTCAAGGTTGTCCGGATTGGGTCGTGCAGCAAGGCGCCAGTTTGCCTCTATTCTAGATGAGTTTTGGGGGAAATTATTTGATTTCCATGGTCAACTGACAGAACAAGCAAGATTGAAAAGGCTTGACTTGGCCTTAGGGATAAAGGTTCTGCAAACTCAAGGAAATGTTACATCCAATGGAACTATCGGAAGAGAATCCAAGTACTTTCAAGAACCGGAGAAGATACTTTGGAAAAAAGGCCAGACTAGTGAGCGCCTGAGTGGTATAGATTCCTGTATGAAAACAAGTGAGAACTTCAATGGCATGGATTCTTCTATGGGGGCAAATATGTGTGATGCTTCATTGGGGTCTTGGGCTTCTCCCATGGCTGTACATAGTTCATATGCCAGGCAAGTTGCTCCTTTTAATAGAAGTGAGCGACGTTACTCGCGATTGCATATCCCATCTTATCCTGAAGAATTTGATTATCAACCGGCTACAATACATGGTTATCAAACCGCATCTTATATGGGCAGAAGTGGGACTCACACCCAATGTACAAATGCAGTAGATTCACAGATTGGATCCCAAGCTGGAGATGTCTCTTCATTCTCAATGCACGATTCTTTCAGAAATGCACCTGTTGGATATGGTTTACAGAAGTTACAGGGACAAAGTCCTCTGAACACTGGCTTTGAATCACATGGCTTACAGGGAAGTGGATCATCTTATAACAATTCCTCTTCTGGCCGATCGTTTCTAAGGTCCCATGGGAATGGCCAATATACAGGCCAAACAAAGAAGTATCACAGTTTGCCTGATATATCTGGTCGTGGCATAGTAAAATGGGACTCTCCTACAGGCCAAGAACGAGATCAGTGGAATCCTTTAGTTAAAAGGGCCACAGGGGAATTGGATATGAGATATAGGAGTCTAGGGAGTTCATCCTTTAGAACAGCTTCTAGGAACTCGCCGGTTTCTCAGATGGGGACATATAATGATGACTTTAATAGCCAGGTTGATCAAGTTCCACTGTCTTTCGATGAGCTTTCTCCTTCCCAGCTTCACAAAGATGGTTTTTCACTCCAGTCAACCTCAAAAGCAGAAAACAACTCTCTTTGGTCAAGACAACCTTTTGAGCAATTGTTTGGTATGTCTGGTATTGGAAGTGGAGGAGGATATGTTTCTGAAATGAATACAAAGTCCAGAACTATTTCGAGCACACATGAGAGCATTTCTTGTGGAGATCCCGAGATTGAGATGCTACAAAGCCTTCGTTGCTGTATTGTGAAGCTTCTCGCATTGGAAGGATCAGAGTGGCTATTTCACCTGGATGGTGGATTCGATGAGGAGCTTATTGATTTGGTTGCTGTGAGGGAAAAATTCCTTCACGAGGCTGACACCTACGAGTCTTCCAGATTATACAGCAGTGATGTACAGAATCAGCATCGGGACTACAGATCTGTCCCTATTCCAAATGGCTGTGAATCAGCTTCATTAGGAGTCCTTGCCCCATCAGTTCCTCATTGTGGTGAGGGTTGTGTCTGGGTAGCAAGCCTACTTGTTAGTTTCGGTATCTGGTGTATCCATAGGATATTGTATTTGTCTCGCGTGGAGAGCAGACCGGAGCTATGGGGCAAGTATACATACGTTTTAAACCGCCTTCAGGTGCGTCTCATAATTATATATTCTGTATGAGGTGCTATTTACAGTATTTTACTGGCTATAGGTCGTTATCTTTAATTGTTTAATGATATTCTGGCACTTATTTATTTTTCTTTTTTAATTTGGAATGCATTTGTGGAATGGGACACAGATTGAAAGCCACACATAGACCTCAACTAGATTGTTCCTGATCATGTGTGTCACCTATATGTTTCCTGCAACTAAGGAGAGAACTGTTATGACCTCTAAGAAAAGATAGTCTTACAATTTTTACAGAGACACAATTTCAGAAAACTTCAAGCTTTGTGGCATTATTTGTTGGTTATATAGGAAGATTACTATGGAGTATCATTACGAACTTTGGGTGGATGATGTTGCACTCTAAATTACATTATAATGTGCATGCAACAATTTGCAAGATAAGATGTTCTTCGTCAAAATGTTTTTGCCTACTATATGCATCTTATTGATTCACAGATGAATTATAGCATTAGAAACATTGGAGATAAAGATATATATTCAAACCTAGAATTGGTTTGTTTGTTGTATAATTTATGTGCTTTTAACTGTTTTTTGGGTGCTTGATTTTTTCTACAGGGTATTTTAGAGCCAGCCTTTTCCAAGCCTCGCCATGTGCTTCTACCCTGTTTTTGCCTACAGATTCCTTTATTAAAAGATGCATATGGAAGAAAGATGGGCTCTTTTGATAGTACATTATCAAATGAGTCTCCTGCAGTTTCTTTTCAGAACTACTCTCATGGGAGGACTATCAATAGCAAAAGAATGGGTGCAAGTGCGAGTGCATTTTTAGAAATTATCAAAGATGTGGAAATGGCAGTAGGTTCTCGCAAAGGACGTACAGGCACTGCTGCTGGAGATGTTGCATTTCCTAAAGGAAAAGAAAATTTGGCTTCTGTGTTGAAGCGATATAAACGCCGTCTTGCTAATAAACCACCAGGAATACTTGAAAATAGTGGTGGAAGACGGAAAGTCCATGGGTAGCAATGACAGTGGTTTTGCAGTAATTGTAATTTATTTGTTTTGCAGTAAATGAAAATTTAATATTAAATTTTGAAGATCTCTCAAATGTGTGCTTCTGATTGTTTTCCTCCAAAACCCATCGTCAGTGTACAGACCAAGACAATGGAAAAATCTACTGTTCGTTACTCTAACCAAGTGATTCCTCCCTGTCACTTAATTTGATGCATGGTAAACTATAAATGCAATCAAGTCGCTTACACTTGTAACAAGAACTTGTGGTGCTATGTACCTAACCTAAAATTTACCCTCCACTTTAAAATTGAGGATATGTGGAACATTACTAGCAAAGATCAGTTTTGCTAGGTTCCAATTATGTTTTCCCAGCAGTTTGCAAGGTTTCAATTCATTGATCCGTCTACTCCAGGAATTTTATCACTCCATTTATTTCCGTTGAAGACTCGACCTCTTAGATACTGCCATCTAATAGTTTTAATTTTCTCCTCTTTAACTTTGATAGCATATTTCTAATTTTTAGAGGGTGCATGATCATTAGCTGATAACCAGCTCTGGGTATTCCGACAGGTGAGGAACTTGGTGCATGGCAGCTTTATTCATTGTATGAATGCTACTGGTTTTTAACAAATAGATATTTCTAATTAAAAATTGTCACTGTTTTGATATGTTTGGTTGAACCTTTCTCGCTGTATTGTTACATTTGGTCTGGCCTTTGGAACAGGGTACAATTTTCATTACACTCGAACAACAATGAACTCTCTCTAACTTAAATGAACTTGGTCAATTATTTAACCTTGCTTTCTCTTTGGTTTCGACTTAAGATGCTTTCACGTAGTTTTATGATAGGTTTCGAGCCAGGCTCTAATGGGAAATGTTTTTTTGCAATTGCAATTAAATCTACTGGTTTATTAGTTACAAGGTTTGAGTCTGAAGTCTTATGGTCAGTAAATGTCCTAAGTTGTAAGTTGCGAGATGGAGATGGTTTTCAAGTTACTATTCACATTAAAAGCTTTGCCAATCTTGGCTTTGGGGTGCAAGTCCCTGGTTGACATGATGTCATCTTCTCTTAATTGATATGATGTCTTCAGCAGTTCTATGTCATCCCTTGTGGGCTGTTTATGGATTGTGATTGTTATCTATGTTATGTTACATACTTTGTTTTTAAAGTGGCATATACCTATTTTGGGATGGGATTTCATTCCACACAAGTACACTTCTTCTAATATACTCTCCTCCATTCACATCAATGGTATAGTTAGAGAAAATAACAAAACGTGAGGATGGAAGTGGATAAAGGCATCACACTTGTAGACAGGAAGTCGTGTACAAAAGCTTCTTCATACGCCTTTGATGTGATTGTATGTTTTTCATAATATAATTCGCTATTGTGATTTTGTTATGCTTTATCCTAATTTTATAGATCCTTTATGTATTTTAGTTCTCTTTGGTTTTATTTATGTGGTTGCTTAGTTGATAATTGTGTTCTAAATCTAATTTCTTGTTGAACAAGAACTTGATACTTCAGATTAGTATATGAGGTGTTGCACTATCCTTTTTGTCGACCCTTGATATATTTTTTCGCCAAGAAAAGAATCGCTCTTCCTATTGATTTTAATAAAAAGATTACAAGGGACATTCCATTCTCAATACATCTGGAAGTTTCAGGATATCAGTGTATAATAGTGTTAATTAATAGTCTTGTAAATACATTCTGCAACGTGGGCTCATCCATTTTCTTCCCCTGCCAGTGTTCCCTTGGGGTTTTATGCAAGGAAAGAGAAAAGGACAAAACCCACAGTCCAGTTAAATAAAACCGTTCATACAGGCTTGCCAGATCAGCAGCAATATCAGCCCTATCTAAATTTTCTGCATTCTATAACAGCATATAAGAGTGCCTAAATGACTCCAGAAATTTCAGAAATGATAAGTTACAAAGGGCAGGAGGAGAATCCCCCCATCAAGCAAAGGTGCCTCGTAATCATCCGGGAACAGAAAGGATGCTCCCTTTGCTGCAGAATCAGTCGCTTCCTGTTCTACAGGAAAATATGCTCAATAGGAAAATGGAAGAATGATTCTTTGATTTCCAAAGCCCTCTCAACCAGTGCTCGAAGGAGAAGCAAAGCTTGCCGAGCAATGGCCTCAACAACAACCCGAGATTTCAAAAATCTTACTGGATGAAAGTCCCCGGAAGGATGAAATTTTCAGCACCAATAAGGCTGCCACCGACTCAGCAGGATTATTCAAGGCCCGGCCCAGCCCAAGCTTGAAGATGATATTTTTACGTTCTTATAAAATAACACTTTCTGCTCCAGCCGTTCCGGGATCCCGCCTTGAAGCTCCATCAAAGAATCCATAATTTTCCAAGGAGTTGAGTGACACTAGGCGGATTCAAACGAATTGTTGACTTGGCTTATTCTCTATTAAAACACTGGGAAGTGCAACCTTTGATTTGAAGAAAACCTGAAGGGGAGTTGAACTTTTGACAAGAAATATGGTTGAATTTCGGCAACAGCCATATAGCCATATCGCTCTGACCAGCCAGCCTTCGAAAGATTTGTGACTATTGCATGCCTAATCGAGAATTTGAGCGCTGCTATCTGATTGGAACAGTCCCCTTTCGATATATATATATATATGGGGGTCATACAACAGTTTATGTTGTCGTAATTTAGATCGGAAATGCATCTGCCTCGATGGATGTCTGAGAGGGATGCAGCGCTCCATGTCCCAATCCAAGTATAGCCACGAGACAGTTGTTCCACTCTCCAATCATAAATTTGGAACAAATCAGTTGTTGCGCTGTGTATAAAATTGATGCATGATCTGAAGAGAGAGCTCTTGACAATACACGACTCGCAAATCCCTGCTACAATAGCCCAAATCATAAGATGAACTGAGATATGTGTCAAAAACGAGTGGTCTACTATTGATTCCTCCGAGGATGGATAAGATATACATGTTATATGCCATTCAGTGGATGGATAAGTTGTATATGGTATATGTCATTCCTGTACATCGATTATTACAGAATCAACAACATGGAAACACCTACATCTACTGATAATTTAATGATAGTCGATGGCGATGTATTACATGTTTAACGCATGCGCTACCCTGCGACATTCGCCCTTCCCTTGACTAGTCAGAAGATAATTTCATGTCAGGGAATTGCCTCTGTAATCATTGTGCTAGCTGCAGTCGATAAATACCATGCTAGTTTAAATTGCCTGGCGCATGCGTTTTACCGCACCAAATATTCACAAAAAGTTAACACCATGACACCCTAAACCGTGGTCCTGAATATGAAAACAATGTTGAACAATTGATTGGTATAATTTTTCAATCACCAATGTAAAAGAGCATTTTCATTGATAATGTGATGATCTTGAGGTGTATTGTCTAAATTATCAATCATCTCTTTACATATGTATGGTTGGTACAAATTTTGATACTAATCTGTTCAAAGAAACAATCATATTCTAATCTTTTCTTTAATAGATTAAGGTATAACTTTCTACACAATCCACCATAATACAAATTTTGATGCTAATCTGTTCAAAGAAACAATCATATTCTAATCTTTCTTTTCTTTAATAGATTAAGTTATAACTTTCTACACAATCCACCATAGTGAAAACAACATTTGACAAGAAACTATCTGAATTTTTTTTAAACTAAACATATTGCCATTCCACTTCATTGCATATACAGGACTAAGGAATCTTGATAGTCATTAACATAGTGTCTACACAATCTACCATAGTGAAAACAACATAGTGAAAATAACATCTCAATCTACTATAGTGAAAACAAAACAACATAGTGAAAATAACATCTCTGACAAGAAATCATATGATAGTTTTTTAAAAATCTACCATAGTGAAAACAAAACAACATAGTGAAAATAACCTCTCAATCTATCATAGTGAAATCAAAACAACATAGTGAAAATAACATCTCTGACAAGAAATCATTTGAAGTTTTTAAAAACTAAACATATTGTCATTCCACTTCGTTGCATATAAAGGACCAAGGAATCTTGATAGTCATTAACGTCATGTCTACTGTAACTTTTAATTAAACTAAATATATTGCCATATTGTCATTCCACTTCGTTGCATATAAAGGACCAAGGAATCTTGATAGTCATTAACGTCATGTCTACTGTGACTTTTAATTAAACTAAATATATTGTCATTCCACTTCCTTGCATTTAAAGGACTAAGGAATCTTGATAGTCATTAAGGTCTCGTGTTTATTGTGATTTTTAATTTTCACATATTTGGTAAAATAAATGGATATTTTGTTTATAATTTGGCCAAACAATTTATGGAAACATTTCCAGAACTGAGAGAGGGGATGTGTATTATAATTATTAAATGAAAAATCTATTTTCAATTACCAATAAAAATAAAATAACAATAATGAGCCGTCAAACCATGACAATTACAACTATTATATTTTTTCAATGGCCCAACTAACCTAACAAAACATGATAATAAAAACAATTATTACACTTCCCAATGAACTAACCAACCATGACAGTTATCATACTTCCTCTATCTGACAAATTTAAACGTAACCTTAAAATTATATTCCTAATCCATGTGACGATAATGTTTGGTAAATAGATATTAAATTAGTTAAATGAAAGGCAAGTACGATATAGCTCGATGAATGGTTAGCTATTTAAATAAGTTAAATTAGATAAATCTATTACGCTACATGCACAAGCTTGCATAGTTAATAAGTTCAATTGTAATTATTGAGGTCATTAGTAATTTTAAGAAATTGTAATTTTTACAAGTATTTCAGAACACCTGCTTGAGACCATAAGTGGTCAAGAAAGATCGGAGGGAAACAATGATTACAAGTGCTACTTATGTATGCTTGAAGATAGTGTCCCAATGATTTCTAATTCTGAAAATTTTGTTACAAATGAAAAATGAATTACATCTTGCTATTATTCTTTTGTGTTACACTAATAGTATATTATAAATGAATAACTATTTTTAGAAGGAAAAAAAGGAAAAAAAAAAATGACTCAAGTGGGTTAACTAAGAGAAGGAAAAAAACATATGACTCAACTGGGTTAACTAAAAGAGGCCTCACATATGGTATCTTACTATGCTTCTCTAAATATTATAAATAAAATTTCGTACTTCTTGGAAAATGTTTAGGATGTTGATCACAAATACCATAACTCAATTTACATTTGTAAATATGCATGTATTATCTTTCTATTAATAAATATTGCATCACATTGAGGTTTTCTAAGAGTGATGCTCTAGTATATATGTTTATTAGGAATTTTTTTAAGAATGATACTTGTGTAATATTGTTTAATTGACGTTTTTTTTATATAACTAGGTAAAGATTGTTGAAATATTTTCAAATTTTATTATTTTTTACTTTTCATTTTTTTTCTTATTGTAGACATAATTTTAAAATATTATGAAAAGTTTGGAGTTTCAAAATTACAAAGACATTTCTTACTTTGTTATTGTTATTGTATATTTTAGTGGACACAAAATTCAACATAAAATAGGTTATGACATCTAAAAACTTATTGGGGGGGGGGGTGTTAGAATATAGAAGATTGTGCTCGTTTTACCATTGACGATACCCTCGTCACCCAACCATAGGCCGAAGCCACCTTCTGAGCATCTTGACCTTGACAGAGAAGAGAATCCTGGTAGCAATTCAATAGCCAAGAGGGGCTAATGCACCAAGCAAGAAAAGAAACCAAGCTAATCAGATAATCCCACCCAGAGGCTAGCGCACACCTTCCCAGAAACTTGCGCACAAGCTGCAACTGCGCCTGCGCAGATCCAGTTCTCTCTGTAACTGCTGAGATGTGAATAATGAGAACTGGCGCCTTGTATTTATAGTAGTCTAGGCAGTCTTACTGGGGCTGACTTCTCCTTCTGGGTACTAATAAATTCATTTTAAATATATTTCTGCAGCCAACAACTTGTCTAGGGTTTCCTTCATTTCTTTGCTTCCTTCCGAAATATTCTAATCTCGTCATAGGTCACAATAGAGGTTCATACCTCCCGAAGCTACCATAATATTAACACTTCCTCCTAGCTAGGGAGGTATGGTCTTGAGCACAACAGACCATTCAACTGGTAGCAACACGAGCACCGTCATTATTATCCAACTGGATAATCTCCTATGACAACTGGTACAATATCAATAGATAGAACACACATGTGTTTATTTAAGGTAGTACACAACTACTCAAACTGTGACACATAGTCACAAACAAGGGAACAAATCCACCACAGTAGTATATCTCTACTGTCTGGAGACAGGCAGTCTCCATAACAATCATCTGGGCCAATCTTTCACTCACATCTGTGAGCTCTGAAAGAATATGTGTCTCTCAAATAGTGGAACATATCCACCGTATTAGTTTATATCTACTATCATACAGTCTTCATAACAAACATCTGATAGCAACCTTCATAGAAACAATGTTATGATATAAACTGAATCATCTGGGCCAATCTTTCACTCACGTCTGTGAGATATGAAAGAATATATGCCCTCAGTATAGAACATCAACAATGGGCTATCTGCCCTATTCTTCTCAAACAAGGAAGAATGATTGTTTCTGATTTCTGAGCTTGGACCATTCCTCACCCTGGGCCATTCTTCCTA
>ML790710.1:0-12097 GCA_009831015.1 Picea engelmannii
AATAAAAATCAATCCAACAATACATCATATACCAATGACAACTCATTGATCCATCTTCATCAATATACAAACCTTTGACCTTGACATCAGTCAATTATCCTTTGGCATCAACTAATTCCTTGACATCAATCAATTCCAAACAATCAATCATCCTTTGACATCAATCAATCACTTGACATCAATTAATTAAACCTTTGGCATCAATGACAACATGATCCAACAAAATTCACTTTCAAATTAGTTTCAAAGTGTCACATTGATATTTGTGGTATTTACTTTCAAAGTAGGTTCATAGATTCACATTGATATTTGTTAGTGATTTGCATACTAGTGACTATTCTCCCTCAAGCTAAACAATTGTATCTAATAAAATTAATGTTGCAAATTTTAGTGTGTATATTTCCTAGTCTTTGTTCATTTTTTGTTATTCTTTAATACAAAATTACATTTTGGAGTTGATCGACCTACTTTTGATCCCTCGCTAGCTCCACCAACAGCTCCAACAAGAACAAAAAGAAACGACTCATATCATCAGTGATATCATGATGTTATGGAATCTACAAATAGGCTAAAAGTATGGTGTCCCATGAGTTCTATTCAATAGGTGTAGGGCCTTCGCCATGACCTTCTACTCCATCTCAACTTCGATAACTCACAACGCATTGCAAAAAGAGGGGGAAAGTGTTGTTCTCAGCATGAATTTGACAAGATCTATTAGATTGAATAAGAATGAGATAGCCACCACTTTATTTGAGCCCAACATGTCGAATCACTTTTGGCTGGTGGAGTTGCCTCGGCGACGACAACGAAGGCTACAAAAGCCACTGGATCTAATTCCAAAACCAATATGCCATCTCGGAGGCAAAGAGCTAGACTAATATTTTCCTAAAATGTTGCTAAGTGTATATTATGGACTGCAATCAGAATCTTTCTGAAAATACCAATAAAAGAGAATAAAGAATTGCAATGAACGATAAAAGGGAATAAATACCTCTCGTGGATCCAGGCAGAAGGAAAGAGATATAATGAAATAATTTGACTCAAATACCAAACTATTGAAATTCAGGCCCAATCGAAACACAACTCAATAGATGAAAACACAAGAGATGGAGCTTGGATGGATGATGCTCCCACTGATTTGGTTGTCCATGAATGTGGGTATAAATAAATGAAATGAAATGGAAAAATGATGATGAGTCATTCTAGGGGTAGTTATAATAATTGTATAAGATGGAGCATGTGAATGATCTCGAAGTTCTAGACTATTCGTCGTGTCAAACGTGATTGATGAGTAGGATTGTACGTGGCATGAAAGATTCCCTTGTTTAGTTAAAAAATATGTGCATATCAAAGAGTTGGATAAAATATATGTAGTGCATGGTGGGAGATGAATGGAACAATTACATTATCACTTCCATATCAAATTCTTTGTTGATGGTTTCGTTGAGATGGTGCTTTCTCTAAAATCGGTAAAGCGAAAATTAAAAAGAGAGTGAAAGAATCATGGAAGATCAAATAAGTTAATTGTGTTAGGAATAATTTGATTTTTAATTAGAATAAATTTGAAATATTTCTAGTTTTGAAATTTTAATTAAATCATATTATATTGTAAACTATTAATTATTATTATTATTAATTTTAATACTAAAATTATAATAACATATAGATTGAAATCTCAATTTTAGCATTTATTTTAATTTTAAAATTCATATAAAATCAATTATAAATTTGATAATGGAAAGCATAAAATAACAAATTTCTATGCATTTTATTTTGGAAACCACAAGTCATATGTAAGGCCTTTCTATTTGAAGGTTTCAATAAAATAAAAGTTTATATATTTTGTTATCTCCTACTGAAATAATTGCAATTTAGTTTATGGTTTTTTTATACCGGGAATAAATTGGTAGATAGCATAATAACAACAACATCATAATGAAATGCATACCTCAACCTGTAGGTTGGTGGATTTATCCGTTGGTTCACTTGTTCTTGTTCTTGTTGAAACTGCCCAACTGAATATTAACCTCTCAGCCAACTAGGAACAGTCTCTGGCTCCCTAGCTCCATGAATCCTTGCGGTTTACTGGCCCCCGAACCCAAAGTTCCCATCAACAGCAGTGCCCCTGTAAAAGCTCCCCAAAACAATCCATTCTTCAAATTTCCACCTTCTTCCTCTCACTTTCAGAATTTCTTCATTGGCTCCTTCTTCTCCTCAATTTCTCCCAAAACAAAAAGACCCCTCTCCAAGTGCTCTCCCCTCTTCCTTATCCTCTTCTCTCGAATCCCTCCCCCTCATTCAATTCCCCAACTTCCGTATCCCTTCATTAATTCCCCAACAACCTTATCCCCTCATTAATTACTTTACCTACCTTATTAATAATAAAATAATAAAAAGACTCATTGAATTTATTTTAATATTTAATTAAATTTACAGTAACAACTATGATAAATAAATAATCAAATTGGGTTGTTACATACACCCACCCTTTAATAAAATTCGTATTGAAGTTAGAGTAATTTACAATACAAGGGTAATGACACGTGATTCATACATCCACATCAAATAAACAACATCATCAATTTAAAACATTTATACATACTAGTGTACATGTACAAGGCATGCATGTGTAGCTAGCACATACAGGACTTGCACATGTACTAATGAAAACAACTATCACACCTAAAGTAATTCGTGTATGCGTTCAATCCAATCAACAAGACCATTTGTTTCATAAAAGATAGTAAACCATTTAAAATGTTCAAAAAATCTCGCAATTATAATAATTTAGCACAAGGAACATTCACTTAGATAATTATAGTTCAGTTAAGAAATTATAAATATACATATATACATATTTTTCAAAAAAATAAAATCAAGAAATTATACTATAAGGAAAGAGTCCCACACACTCTCAACTACTTCTAGTCATCCTTTCTCCCTAACCTACTTCCATCTTCCATCCCTATCCTTCCTCTACTGGACTATCTTGGAGCATCAACTATATTAACCTAACTCCAGATAGAACTCGTAAACGGAAGTGTCAACTCTCTTTACCAAGCTTCCCCAGTAGGAAATTGGCAGTCATCATCACACGTCTGGGGGAGCGTGAGATAACACCATCCTCCCATGAATCCAGGTTTCAGAGGATACACGATGGGAAATACCTCCACCCCTCCTATACAACTAGGGTAAACACCCTACCATGGACCATACAATGGCACTTTGTTGCTAGGAATTTTGTCATCGTGTATTCAGTTTCAGGCAGTCTCGCCACCTGAAAAACATGCTCTTGTCCACATATCATAGCAATGTGTTTAAACCAACATAATTTCACATACAAATATTCATACCATGATGTTTCTTGGTCGATGTTCACGACATCAACCATTTTATTATCATTATCATTTGGCTATTTCATATCCCATTTCCCTGTAGATTAGTCTACAACACAAAGTCATACTTATCCATGCATTATCATCATGTAAATGCATTTAATCATATCCTCAATTCGGTATCCACGTACCAACAACTTTAAATGTCAAATTTTCCAAGTTAGAAATATATTGCATAATATCCATCATAATTCAAATAATGATAACCATTCATAGAATTGACATTCACATAGGTCCATATGTCTTAAAATTTCAAGTGTATCATTAATAGTTTCACAGTTAATAGAAAATAAAAGGTGATTAGGCCTTAAGTAATTCTAGCTATCTCAGTCAAAAGGTGGCATTACATACACCCAACCTTCAGGAAACATATTCCCGAGGTGGTCAAAAAAGTGAGGGATGATCTCGTCTTAAGGTCTCTACATTCTTTTAAGTAGTAGACACTAGGTCATATTGGTTTGACTACTAGTTAAAACCTTAACTCAAATTTATTAGTTTTCTTGTTAAGTGAATATATTCTATTGAGATTTGTACAAATTTCAATACTCCATGCATATAATCCCAACTATAATACATTTCTAATTATAACCAATTACTACTAACTTGATTATCCCTCTAGCTCAAGAGATACAACACATATGTCATTGCTAAAGTTTCCCATACTAAGGAACATTTACGAAGATATTGATAATGAATCATTATGCGAAGCAATCATTTCATTGATTCTCTAGTGATTATTCTTAATCAGTTACATTCTTGTTAAGTCATAAGGATTAGGTCTTGATGAGGTGATGTTGAGTATATGACTCTCTTCGTCAAATTCGAAGCATAATAGGTTTTCTACCTACAATAGTATTACAAAGCACATACATACTTTGAAGCGCACCATGTTTACCATGTCTTAGTGAGCATCTCCAAATCAAGAATAATTTCTTACTAGGGTCCATTCCACATTCTATAATTACTTATCTTAAGGACTTATTTTCTTCACAATTGATCTCCATACATCTCAACCTTATCCTTTATACCTATATGATACCTACCGATTTTGTCCCCTAGCCCCTTCTGGTTGCATTACTAGCACTTTTCAAGTTCCTTCCTCTTACTACGAAAGAAGTTCAGTAGTGGGATGAACATTCATCATTTATCATTCAACTTTTAAATTGGTTTCTATATAGTTTAGGGAAATTTCCCTTTAAGTGAACATCATAAATGTTATGTTGAGAACGCATTTCTTCTAACAAAATTTTGGATTTAACTTTAATGCCATCTTCATACAAATTGGTGGTAGATAGTAATTATTTTAGTCACTTGAACCCAGTACTGTAATCCCTTAGTAATAAACTCAATTGTACTTAACAAATCAATGCATAACTAAGTATAAGTTGGGTTAATATCACGTCAACCACTATCAATTCATCCAAATATCATGCCACAACTCACAATGTATAAAACATATCATCTAAAAATTTCCATTATCGTTTTGAACTCAAGTTCTTTGATCACAACATAGGTCCTTATGGTATCACTTAGGTTTTTATTATATTATTACCCCATCACATATTTTCTAGAGTTCATTAACATTCATTATACATTATTGTCTTACTTATCATTCATTTTACACATTTCCATATGTCATTACATTTTCTCTCACTTCTTATTTAAGCACGTCATCATTTCTTAACTTAAAATATACTTTACATTATTTGTAAACTCTTCATCTTATTATCTCACTATCTCACAAACTTTTTATTGCTTACTCCCACTGCTCTCTCTTACTTTTATAGAATACATTCAATTTACCACTTATGTAGCACACTTCACTATGCTTAAACGACTATTACCATTTTCTCTTCCATAAACTACATAATATTGTCCATTCACGCATTTCCAATCCACCTTTAACTCAATTCTAATTCCATATTTAACCTCCTTCCTATTATTTTTTACCCACCTTTCTATCCTACTTAAAAGCATCATCAAATAGCCCAATCATTTGTTATTTTCTTAGCAAAAATAATTCAATCAACCTCCCTTAACCCAACGTCCTTACTCATTACAAACAAAAGCACTAATTTTATTTATATCATATCCATCATTAAACTACGTTGACCTAATTTATTATGTACATTATTCTTTAATCTTACTTATAACATATCCTTACACTTCTCCATATAATTTTTATCTATTTTCATTCAATTATTATTATATTGTCTTTTCTTTCTCAACATATTATACATCGCTCTCCTCATCTTTGAATCCATTACTCTAATCACTAATTACACATTTATTTATTTTCCCTATTCCATTTCATCTTGTTTATTTTATCTTCTCGTTAACACTTGTTTATTTCTTTATTGTTCACTTTCAACCATCATCGTTCTACTCTATACACTTCCATTTGTATTTATTTATTTATTAAAACCCTTAACTATACAATCATTTGTATATATATTACTATCTTTGCTATGGTATTTCTTGTATAAATATTTTTTATTACCTTTTATTATTTCTCATATACTTCATTTTGCATCATCATTCTACTACCTAACTATATACGACTTCTATTACTATGTGCATCCCACCCCCATACTTCTCAAACTTCCTATCCATTACATTGTACATACTACTATATCACTAGTAGTATCGCTTACCTTATGTTTGTGGTTCATTTTGTCTTTGTATGTCACTACTACCCTCAAGTATTTACTTTCCCTCTTACTACATTGTATGTTACTTTGTTCCAACTCCACTACTATATATTACTTACCCATTATGTACTTCCAAAATAATATCTTCTCCCATTGTCTAACATATCCCATGACTACTCTTGCTATCTATTCCCTTGTATTTTTATTAGTTGTATTTTCTATACTCTTCCCTTCACATTCTCTCCACTACTATATATTACATATCTATTTGAACCATTGTTCATTTTGTGTAAATACAATATCACACATATTACTCTTATTTACTACCTATGTATATGTATCATCAATCTCCTTTTACCTTATTACTCATTGTCATCTTACACTATTATTATCATTTATATACATGGATCACTATACTTATCATAATTGCATACCCTCTATTATCTCTATATCTTCCTCATACAATCGTTAACCTTGTGATGTACTCTTTATCATCATTTTTTTTGTGCATATTCTTGGTACTTATCGTCACTATTTCTCCCCATGAACATCTCATATTACATTTATGGTGCATTACATTTATCGCACATATGTCTATACATCATTATAAGTTATGGAGTATCTAAATAGTTGTCCATACTCGATTAATTATCTCTAAGTACCCTACTATCTCCCATGCTTTATCAACTACACCAACCTACCAAGTTCATTTATAAATTACCCTAAAATTTAATATTAGTTATTGATTTGTTTATATATATAACATATTTCCAATACTTTATATACTAGCACAGCCGCTATTTCGCGGCTGAGAACGCCGAAAGGGGATGTTTTAATTGTAGAAAACGTGGGGACAGTTAAGGAAATCGGCGGTAGAGAATGGGCGGACAGTTGAAATCCGTGGCGAAAATGAAACGCGGGGATAGGTTAGGAAAGACAGAAAATGAAATGCACAGACAGCCAGAAAATGAAACGCTTGGACAGTTGAGGAAATCTAAATGGTAATTTGAAAGGTTAATCATTTAAACGTGGCAATCATATAGTGCTACAGTAATTTCTTAATATGATTAGGTAAATGTTAAAAACTAAACAGGGTAACGGATGCATTCAGAAATACAAGGAAGTTATGAAGAGTAAATCACATTCATTGATTTGGGAGGACGACTAAGAATATGCCAGCATATTCAATTGTTAACCATTAGATTAGAATTTTAGATTAAAAGCTGATTAATTGTGCTCATTGTCAATAGGTATACGCCTTTCGGCGTAATAAATTATAAAACTAGAGCCACTTATACCTTTATTAAAGGGCATATGTAAAACCATTTTTATTATTAAAAAAGTTTAAGAAAAATCAGCATATATTCCATTAGCAATGTGAAACTCGTTTCATGATGTCAATAAAATAAATTAAAATTTTAACAACTAAAACCCTTTATTATTGATTATTTTTAAAACAACCTCAGTTTGAACCTTTTACAATAAATATATATATATATATATATATATATATATATATATATATATATATATATATATATATATATATATATAACCCATTAATTAACTAATTACATTATTAATTATAAATACATTCTAAAGAAATATATGTGTATATTATCATTTATTTATTTTTAAAAGTAATATTAATAATGCAATAACATAGTGTGTATATATATATATATATAATAAAAAAAATCAACGTGGGCTAAGTTAGGAAACACAATGTGGGGGCTTGCGTGGGTTGAGTAGGGAATGCAACGTGGGGTCTTGCATGAGGCCCACGTGCCTTTTCCCAAATTTATTGCATTAAACAATGACTAAAACAAAAAGTTACCTTCCATGCTTCCATTCCCTCATTCTTACCCTTCATGCTCTCATTCCCTCATTCTTTCTCGGCTAAGGTTTGAAAAGAGGTGAATGAGCTCGACCTATAGCCCCATGGTCAATCGCTTGAAGGGCATGGCCATGGCTAGCCTCTTCTCTCTCTTTGCATGCAGCCTTGCCTAGTATTTTGTTAGGGTCCTAACCCGCACATAGGTAGAACAATATATTCGGATGTAATAAAGGTCAATATTAATAAGGCCTTTCAATAAAATAGAACAAGGCGGATGTAAGAAGGCCTAATAGAAGCTTCCGCTTCTAGAAGGATCTTCCTCTAGATGCTTCTTTTTAGTATAAATAGGAGTCGAGGGTATGAGAACCCTAGCTTGGATATTATTGTAATAGAGCTCTGCTCAACTGGAGGTTGCCCCCTCGAAGAGGCCCGTGAACATTGCTTTCAAATTCAAAGTGTTATTTATGTTGTTATTCTTATATCATTTCAGTGTTATTGTGGTGAATGTTCTAGTTATATTTCTGTTATTCTGCCATTACTAGCATTTTATTTTTGTTCTGCATACATTTTATATCTGGTATATTACAAGTGGTATCAGAGCACTTTCCTCTGTAGAAAGTGTGGGTTAAATTTTTTTTTCAAGGTAGAGACGTATTCCAGCATCTTTAAGTCACAAAGATCTATCGTTACGTGCATAAACTCATGGTTGAGGGATTCATACACGCAGGAAATACAAGTGGTACTTAAGCGCACATCTGTTGGCCACCCTTGTAACCCATGTTGGTACCCCTTCGAGTGGTAGAGCATCAAATAGCACCTGTGTACGGATCGGCCTAGATTACCTGAAGCCCTCTTTAGATAAATCGATCGGCTGCCTGATTGCTATAGTGTCACCGAGAACAGCACTCAGGAAGATAATCTCTAGTACCTGGGTAGTCGGGTAGTATGGCTAAGGGTACGGTCTATCCTCATTAGTTAGTGCCCTGAGATATTGGGCCAAGTACTACTATTGGACCCCGCATGTATATCAGAGAGCTATAGCACAGGGCAAACCCTTGTCTGTAGAACCCTTGAATACCTAACCCTTGGGGACAGAAACATAAACAAATTAAAACAGACAAGATCTATTGTCGCGCAAATGTGTTTGGGTTGCCAAGTAAATACACATTTCTTTCTCGTTAAGCATTTGGGCATTTCCTCTCTGCAGTATTCTTCAGACCGGAGTATAACTCCGTTAAAAAAAAAAAACTGGAAATTTTTTCACCATTATTTCAGACCTATTCCATTGGATTCATCTCTTTGCCCTTATCACATTCATCCATATCATTTTTTCGGAAAAAAAAAAAAAATTACTCCGCTCGCCCCTTTTCAGTTCCCCCATCCTCTTGGCCCATACTCGTAGCCAAGACTTGGAAGCTTGCTTCAACACCTTGCAATCTGGTCGCATTGAGACCCAACAAGAAGTGAAACAACTCAGTGCCAATGTTGCTGCCATCAATACAACCATGCAGTCCTCAATGGGCGAAATCAAACAAGACCTCACCACCCAGCTTGAATCAGTCTTTTTAGCACTATGCACCAAACTACATATCCCTACAGATAACCCTTCCTCTTCCTCACCCCCACATACTGATGGTGACCATTCCTCTCATTCCCATACCTTGCAGAACCATCACTTTCAACGTGACCTACGCCTTCCACGGGTGGATGTGACCAAATTTGATGGCTCGGACCCCACTGGTTGGGTAACCCAATTGGAACATTACTTCTCTTTATACATCATTACATATGACTTGGCCAAACTCCGATATGGTGTTCTCCATCTAGATCAAGAACGTTGGCAATGGTGGCAATGGAGAAAAAATCCGCGTCAAGGGTATATTGCTTGGACACAATTTGAGGCAGAGCTTTATGAATTCTTTGACACTGACACCAACCATTTGGACCATTTGACAAAGATGAAACAATTAGGAACAGTGGAAGAATTTATAGCAGCCTTTGAGCGCCTAGCTTTTAGAATAGAAGGCATGTCTGATGCCTTTTTCCGAGAGTGTTTTATCAGTGGCCTCAAGGATGAAATTCAAGCCCATGTCCTCATGGATCGGACTGAGAGTTGGTTGGAGGCTACCAAAAGAGATAAATAAGCACAACAAGTTGTATCTTCTCAAAACCGCAAACCCTCCTTCATCCCTCGCCCTAAACCAGTAAATCCCACTCCTCCCTCTATTCCACTAAAGATCCAAAAATTGATCCAAGCTGAAATGGTTGAACGCCAACTCAAAGGCCTTTGTTATAACTATGATGACAAATATTTCCCAGGCCACAAGTGTAAAGAAAAAAATATTTTTATGGCCATCTCCGAGGAGATTTCGGAAGAAGATGAAGAAACTCCCTCTATGTCTGAATCACCTGAATCCACTAACATAACCCCTCCCTCATACCCTCCCGAAGTAGAACCAGTCATTTCCCTCAATGCTCTCACTAGCTTCTCTGCTCCCCAAACCCTCAAGCTAATCGGTTACATCAAGCATCGGAAGGTCATCATTCTGGTTGATAGTGGCAGCACCCATAATGTTATTCATTGTCGCATTGCCCAAGAAACTCATTGCTACATCCATGCCATCAATAATTTCCAAATCATGATTGCCAATGGTGGTTCCATGAAATGTGGAGGGCATTGTAAAAATGTGTGTCTCCAAATTGGTGACTACCACCTGAAATCCCATATGTTTGGTATCGACATGGGAGGTTGTGACATTGTGTTGGGTGCAGAATGGCTAAGGACTTTGGGTCCCATTCTCATGGATTTTAAAGACTTAACCATGCAATTCGACTAGGAGGGCCACCAATATAAGTTCCAAGGCATCACCGTCAGTTCACCTAAGATCATTAGTTCCCATCGCTTGGAAAAGATGCTCAAAAAGGGTCATTCGGGTGTTATCGCCCAACTCCATGCCATACAAGAAATAGAGACACCCTCGGTACTGCAAGACCTCCAAGCCATCCTTTCTAAACATCAATTGATCTTTTCCACTCCCCAAGGCCTCCCTCCTTATCGTGGTGTTCATGATCATTCCATTCCCCTTGTACCAGGAATCCTTCCTCCCAATATCTGTCTATATCGTCACACCTTTTCCCAAAAAAATGAAATTGAGAAAATGGTCCAGGAACTCCTTAATGCAGGCATTATACGCACTAGTACGAGCCCCTATTCATCTCCTATGGTCATGGTCCTGAAGAAAGAAGGTTCTTGGTGAATGTGTCCTGATTTATGTGCCCTCAACAAACTTACCATCAAAGACAAATTCCCCATTCCTGTCATTGATGACCTCCTGGATGAATTGAGTGGTGCCCAATTCTTCACTAAACTGGATCTTCATTTGGGCTACCACTAGATACGTATGAAAGAGGCAGATATCCCCAAGACTGCCTTTAGAACTCATGAGGGCCACTATGAGTTTTTGGCTATGCCCTTTGGCTTGTGTAATGCCCCCTCCACCTTCCAAAGCCTCATGAATCATGTCTTTCATCCATTTCTCCACCATTTTGTCTTAGTTTTCTTTGATGATATCCTCATCTATAGAAAAACCTAGACAGACCATCTTTCTCATGTGGATCGAGTTTTCCATCTACTCTCTCAGCACCAACTTTTCCTGAAACAGTCTAAATGTGCTTTTGATGCCTTAGAAGTAGAATACTTGGGTCATCTAGTTGGCAAAGATGGCGTCAGGGTGGATCCTAAAAATATTGAAGCTATGCAAGACTGGCCTCACCCAAAGACTCTTAAGAGCTTCCGTGGATTTCTAGGCTTAACAGGGTATTATCGCAAGTTTGTTAAGAATTATGGGAAGATTGCAGCACCTCTCACTGCTCTCCTCAAAAAGAACTCTTTCACTTGGACTCCAGTCGCTGCTCAAGCTTTTCAAACCTTGAATATGGCCATGTGCACCACTCCATTCCTTTCCCTTCCCGATTTAAAAAAGACCTTTGTGTTCGAATGTGATGCCTCAGGGAAAGGAATTGGTGATGTCCTTATGCAAGAGGGTCTACCTTTGGCCTTTACCAGCAAGCAACTATCTAAAAGAAATCTGGGCAAATCCATCTATGAAAAGGAAATGTTGGCTATTCTGCATGTCGTGGATCTATGGTGTCCTTATCTATTGGGGCAACGGTTCCAAATTAAGACAGACCATCAAAGCCTCAAGTATTTTCTG
>ML790710.1:14404-39096 GCA_009831015.1 Picea engelmannii
TAAATGATAATATACACATATATTTCTTTAGAATGTATTTATAATTAATAATGTAATTAGTTAATTAATGGGTTATATATATATATATATATTGTAAAAGGTTGAAACTGAGGTTGTTTTAAAAATAATCATTAATAAAGGGTGTTAGTTGTTAAAATTTTAATTTATTTTATTGACATCATGAAACTAGTTTCACATTGCTAATGGAATATATGCTGTTTTTTCTTAAATTTTTTTAATAATAAAAATGGTTTTAACTTTTACATATACCCTTTTATAAAAGGTATAAGTGGCTCTAGTTTTATAATTTATATATAAAGTATTGGAAATATGTTATATATATAAACAAATCAATAAATAATATTAAATTTTAGGGTAATTCATAAATGAACTTGGTAGGTTGGTGTAGTTGATAGAGCGAGGGAGATAGTAGGGTACTTAGAGATAATTTTTTTTTGTTTGTTAATTTGTGCAGGACCTGCGATTAACCTGTGGCTTGAGAAACCGCGACTCAGGGGCATCTAAGCCGTCAAAATCACCCGGGGATCGCACCCAGCCTGAGCCACACCAACCCTTAACATGGTTGGATTTTTTTGTCCCCGCAGGTTTCGAACCAGTGACTTTAACATCACGGAGTGGCTTAACAACACACTCCGTCACCGACTGTCCTACATCTCGGGGACGGTACTTAGAGATAATTAATCGAGTATGGACGACTATTTAGATACTCCCTAACTTATAATGATGTATAGACATATGTGCGATAAATGTAATGCACCATAAATGTAATATGAGATGTTCATGGGGAGAAATAGTGACGATAAGTATCAAGAATATGCACAAAAAAAAATGATGATAAAGAGTACATCACAAGGTTAACGATTGTATGAGGAAGATATAGAGATAATAGAGGGTATGCAATTATGATAGGTATAGTGATCCATGTATATAAATGATAATAATAGTGTAAGATGACAATGAGTAATAAGGTAAAAGGAGATTGATGATACATATACATAGGTAGTAAATAAGAGTAATATGTGTGATATTGTATTTACACAAAATGAACAATGGTTCAAATAGATATGTAATATATAGTAGTGGAGAGAATGTGAAGGGAAGAGTATAGAAAATACAACTAATAAAAATACAAGGGAATAGATAGCAAGAGTAGTCATGGGATATGTTAGACAATGGGAGAAGATATTATTTTGGAAGTACATAATGGGTAAGTAATATATAGTAGTGGAGTTGGAACAAAGTAACATACAATGTAGTAAGAGGGAAAGTAAATACTTGAGGGTAGTAGTGACATACAAAGACAAAATGAACCACAAACATAAGGTAAGCGATACTACTAGTGATATAGTAGTATGTACAATGTAATGGATAGGAAGTTTGAGAAGTATGGGGGTGGGATGCACATAGTAATAGAAGTCGTATATAGTTAGGTAGTAGAATGATGATGCAAAATGAAGTATATGAGAAATAATAAAAGGTAATAAAAAATATTTATACAAGAAATACCATAGCAAAGATAGTAATATATATACAAATGATTGTATAGTTAAGGGTTTTAATAAATAAATAAATACAAATGGAAGTGTATAGAGTAGAACGATGATGGTTGAAAGTGAACAATAAAGAAATAAACAAGTGTTAACGAGAAGATAAAATAAACAAGATGAAATGGAATAGGGAAAATAAATAAATGTGTAATTAGTGATTAGAGTAATGGATTCAAAGATGAGGAGAGCGATGTATAATATGTTGAGAAAGAAAAGACAATATAATAATAATTGAATGAAAATAGATAAAAATTATATGGAGAAGTGTAAGGATATGTTATAAGTAAGATTAAAGAATAATGTACATAATAAATTAGGTCAACGTAGTTTAATGATGGATATGATATAAATAAAATTAGTGCTTTTGTTTGTAATGAGTAAGGACGTTGGGTTAAGGGAGGTTGATTGAATTATTTTTGCTAAGAAAATAACAAATGATTGGGCTATTTGATGATGCTTTTAAGTAGGATAGAAAGGTGGGTAAAAAATAATAGGAAGGAGGTTAAATATGGAATTAGAATTGAGTTAAAGGTGGATTGGAAATGCGTGAATGGACAATATTATGTAGTTTATGGAAGAGAAAATGGTAATAGTCGTTTAAGCATAGTGAAGTGTGCTACATAAGTGGTAAATTGAATGTATTCTATAAAAGTAAGAGAGAGCAGTGGGAGTAAGCAATAAAAAGTTTGTGAGATAGTGAGATAATAAGATGAAGAGTTTACAAATAATGTAAAGTATATTTTAAGTTAAGAAATGATGACGTGCTTAAATAAGAAGTGAGAGAAAATGTAATGACATATGGAAATGTGTAAAATGAATGATAAGTAAGACAATAATGTATAATGAATGTTAATGAACTCTAGAAAATATGTGATGGGGTAATAATATAATAAAAACCTAAGTGATACCATAAGGACCTATGTTGTGATCAAAGAACTTGAGTTCAAAACGATAATGGAAATTTTTAGATGATATGTTTTATACATTGTGAGTTGTGGCATGATATTTGGATGAATTGATAGTGGTTGACGTGATATTAACCCAACTTATACTTAGTTATGCATTGATTTGTTAAGTACAATTGAGTTTATTACTAAGGGATTACAGTACTGGGTTCAAGTGACTAAAATAATTACTATCTACCACCAATTTGTATGAAGATGGCATTAAAGTTAAATCCAAAATTTTGTTAGAAGAAATGCGTTCTCAACATAACATTTATGATGTTCACTTAAAGGGAAATTTCCCTAAACTATATAGAAACCAATTTAAAAGTTGAATGATAAATGATGAATGTTCATCCCACTACTGAACTTCTTTCGTAGTAAGAGGAAGGAACTTGAAAAGTGCTAGTAATGCAACCAGAAGGGGCTAGGGGACAAAATCGGTAGGTATCATATAGGTATAAAGGATAAGGTTGAGATGTATGGAGATCAATTGTGAAGAAAATAAGTCCTTAAGATAAGTAATTATAGAATGTGGAATGGACCCTAGTAAGAAATTATTCTTGATTTGGAGATGCTCACTAAGACATGGTAAACATGGTGCGCTTCAAAGTATGTATGTGCTTTGTAATACTATTGTAGGTAGAAAACCTATTATGCTTCGAATTTGACGAAGAGAGTCATATACTCAACATCACCTCATCAAGACCTAATCCTTATGACTTAACAAGAATGTAACTGATTAAGAATAATCACTAGAGAATCAATGAAATGATTGCTTCGCATAATGATTCATTATCAATATCTTCGTAAATGTTCCTTAGTATGGGAAACTTTAGCAATGACATATGTGTTGTATCTCTTGAGCTAGAGGGATAATCAAGTTAGTAGTAATTGGTTATAATTAGAAATGTATTATAGTTGGGATTATATGCATGGAGTATTGAAATTTGTACAAATCTCAATAGAATATATTCACTTAACAAGAAAACTAATAAATTTGAGTTAAGGTTTTAACTAGTAGTCAAACCAATATGACCTAGTGTCTACTACTTAAAAGAATGTAGAGACCTTAAGACGAGATCATCCCTCACTTTTTTGACCACCTCGGGAATATGTTTCCTGAAGGTTGGGTGTATGTAATGCCACCTTTTGACTGAGATAGCTAGAATTACTTAAGGCCTAATCACCTTTTATTTTCTATTAACTGTGAAACTATTAATGATACACTTGAAATTTTAAGACATATGGACCTATGTGAATGTCAATTCTATGAATGGTTATCATTATTTGAATTATGATGGATATTATGCAATATATTTCTAACTTGGAAAATTTGACATTTAAAGTTGTTGGTACGTGGATACCGAATTGAGGATATGATTAAATGCATTTACATGATGATAATGCATGGATAAGTATGACTTTGTGTTGTAGACTAATCTACAGGGAAATGGGATATGAAATAGCCAAATGATAATGATAATAAAATGGTTGATGTCGTGAACATCGACCAAGAAACATCATGGTATGAATATTTGTATGTGAAATTATGTTGGTTTAAACACATTGCTATGATATGTGGACAAGAGCATGTTTTTCAGGTGGCGAGACTGCCTGAAACTGAATACACGATGACAAAATTCCTAGCAACAAAGTGCCATTGTATGGTCCATGGTAGGGTGTTTACCCTAGTTGTATAGGAGGGGTGGAGGTATTTCCCATCGTGTATCCTCTGAAACCTGGATTCATGGGAGGATGGTGTTATCTCACGCTCCCCCAGACGTGTGATGATGACTGCCAATTTCCTACTGGGGAAGCTTGGTAAAGAGAGTTGACACTTCCGTTTACGAGTTCTATCTGGAGTTAGGTTAATATAGTTGATGCTCCAAGATAGTCCAGTAGAGGAAGGATAGGGATGGAAGATGGAAGTAGGTTAGGGAGAAAGGATGACTAGAAGTAGTTGAGAGTGTGTGGGACTCTTTCCTTATAGTATAATTTCTTGATTTTATTTTTTTGAAAAATATGTATATATGTATATTTATAATTTCTTAACTGAACTATAATTATCTAAGTGAATGTTCCTTGTGCTAAATTATTATAATTGCGAGATTTTTTGAACATTTTAAATGGTTTACTATCTTTTATGAAACAAATGGTCTTGTTGATTGGATTGAACGCATACACGAATTACTTTAGGTGTGATAGTTGTTTTCATTAGTACATGTGCAAGTCCTGTATGTGCTAGCTACACATGCATGCCTTGTACATGTACACTAGTATGTATAAATGTTTTAAATTGATGATGTTGTTTATTTGATGTGGATGTATGAATCACGTGTCATTACCCTTGTATTGTAAATTACTCTAACTTCAATACGAATTTTATTAAAGGGTGGGTGTATGTAACAACCCAATTTGATTATTTATTTATCATAGTTGTTACTGTAAATTTAATTAAATATTAAAATAAATTCAATGAGTCTTTTTATTATTTTATTATTAATAAGGTAGGTAAAGTAATTAATGAGGGGATAAGGTTGTTGGGGAATTAATGAAGGGATACGGAAGTTGGGGAATTGAATGAGGGGGAGGGATTCGAGAGAAGAGGATAAGGAAGAGGGGAGAGCACTTGGAGAGGGGTCTTTTTGTTTTGGGAGAAATTGAGGAGAAGAAGGAGCCAATGAAGAAATTCTGAAAGTGAGAGGAAGAAGGTGGAAATTTGAAGAATGGATTGTTTTGGGGAGCTTTTACAGGGGCACTGCTGTTGATGGGAACTTTGGGTTCGGGGGCCAGTAAACCGCAAGGATTCATGGAGCTAGGGAGCCAGAGACTGTTCCTAGTTGGCTGAGAGGTTAATATTCAGTTGGGCAGTTTCAACAAGAACAAGAACAAGTGAACCAACGGATAAATCCACCAACCTACAGGTTGAGGTATGCATTTCATTATGATGTTGTTGTTATTATGCTATCTACCAATTTATTCCCGGTATAAAAAAACCATAAACTAAATTGCAATTATTTCAGTAGGAGATAACAAAATATATAAACTTTTATTTTATTGAAACCTTCAAATAGAAAGGCCTTACATATGACTTGTGGTTTCCAAAATAAAATGCATAGAAATTTGTTATTTTATGCTTTCCATTATCAAATTTATAATTGATTTTATATGAATTTTAAAATTAAAATAAATGCTAAAATTGAGATTTCAATCTATATGTTATTATAATTTTAGTATTAAAATTAATAATAATAATAATTAATAGTTTACAATATAATATGATTTAATTAAAATTTCAAAACTAGAAATATTTCAAATTTATTCTAATTAAAAATCAAATTATTCCTAACACAATTAACTTATTTGATCTTCCATGATTCTTTCACTCTCTTTTTAATTTTCGCTTTACCGATTTTAGAGAAAGCACCATCTCAACGAAACCATCAACAAAGAATTTGATATGGAAGTGATAATGTAATTGTTCCATTCATCTCCCACCATGCACTACATATATTTTATCCAACTCTTTGATATGCACATATTTTTTAACTAAACAAGGGAATCTTTCATGCCACGTACAATCCTACTCATCAATCACGTTTGACACGACGAATAGTCTAGAACTTCGAGATCATTCACATGCTCCATCTTATACAATTATTATAACTACCCCTAGAATGACTCATCATCATTTTTCCATTTCATTTCATTTATTTATACCCACATTCATGGACAACCAAATCAGTGGGAGCATCATCCATCCAAGCTCCATCTCTTGTGTTTTCATCTATTGAGTTGTGTTTCGATTGGGCCTGAATTTCAATAGTTTGGTATTTGAGTCAAATTATTTCATTATATCTCTTTCCTTCTGCCTGGATCCACGAGAGGTATTTATTCCCTTTTATCGTTCATTGCAATTCTTTATTCTCTTTTATTGGTATTTTCAGAAAGATTCTGATTGCAGTCCATAATATACACTTAGCAACATTTTAGGAAAATATTAGTCTAGCTCTTTGCCTCCGAGATGGCATATTGGTTTTGGAATTAGATCCAGTGGCTTTTGTAGCCTTCGTTGTCGTCGCCGAGGCAACTCCACCAGCCAAAAGTGATTCGACATGTTGGGCTCAAATAAAGTGGTGGCTATCTCATTCTTATTCAATCTAATAGATCTTGTCAAATTCATGCTGAGAACAACACTTTCCCCCTCTTTTTGCAATGCGTTGTGAGTTATCGAAGTTGAGATGGAGTAGAAGGTCATGGCGAAGGCCCTACACCTATTGAATAGAACTCATGGGACACCATACTTTTAGCCTATTTGTAGATTCCATAACATCATGATATCACTGATGATATGAGTCGTTTCTTTTTGTTCTTGTTGGAGCTGTTGGTGGAGCTAGCGAGGGATCAAAAGTAGGTCGATCAACTCCAAAATGTAATTTTGTATTAAAGAATAACAAAAAATGAACAAAGACTAGGAAATATACACACTAAAATTTGCAACATTAATTTTATTAGATACAATTGTTTAGCTTGAGGGAGAATAGTCACTAGTATGCAAATCACTAACAAATATCAATGTGAATCTATGAACCTACTTTGAAAGTAAATACCACAAATATCAATGTGACACTTTGAAACTAATTTGAAAGTGAATTTTGTTGGATCATGTTGTCATTGATGCCAAAGGTTTAATTAATTGATGTCAAGTGATTGATTGATGTCAAAGGATGATTGATTGTTTGGAATTGATTGATGTCAAGGAATTAGTTGATGCCAAAGGATAATTGACTGATGTCAAGGTCAAAGGTTTGTATATTGATGAAGATGGATCAATGAGTTGTCATTGGTATATGATGTATTGTTGGATTGATTTTTATTTTCCTATCATGATTGATAAGGTGTACAAATGGATGAACTCCAAAGTGGTCCCCTTATGGTGAAAGCCCTCACGGGAAGACGCTTTGCAGTTGAGTTATCCTTGAAGTATGGTTATGCTTCTATGTGGAATAATGAAGATCAGTGAATTTGCTAGTAGAACTATCCTATATGGATAGTGCTTGTCATGCCATTTCTAGTGGTATATGGAATGTCACATAACTCCTCATGGTTTGAGAGTTATGACCTTACGAAGTTGGAGGACCCTCATATGTAGGCTTGAAGCCCCAAAAGGTCAAAGAAGTAAAAATCTTGCAAAGAAGAAATTATTATTTAAATGGTAAAGAAAAGTGACAAAGTCAAGGAGGAATATTTAAATCGAGAACTTTCTATTTATGGAAAGTGGTTAACCTAGAAATATGTTAAGTGACTTAAAAATAGGTTAAGTGACCTAGAAATGGGTTAAGTGACCTAGAAGATGCTTCTAAGGAAGCTACTTGGAGAGTATAAATAAGAGACAAGGGTCTCTTGTGTAAAATCATCTTTTGCATCTAGTGTGCATCTCTTAGGTATCTCTTGAGCATGTATTGAAGATCTATTCTGAGAGAGAGAAATAATGGAGGATCTTATGGACACATCAAAGTTTCAGGAAGTCTGAGATCATGACGACAAAAGTTTCGGAAGCTTATAAACCCTAGTTTTTGAGGTATATGTGGGCTATAGTGATCCAGGGTGTGTACATACGATGGTTGAATGAGGACACGGCATGTACAGTGGATGAAGTCATGTAGACTTGTGTAAGAGCTGGTGCCAGGCTCTTGAAGACTAAAGCAAGTTCCATATCTGCATTCTATGGGCTCAGATCTGCAATAAAAATTCTGATTGGACAGTAAGAGACATAAGAGAATGTGATTGAAGGTTGCAGAGGATCTGAGTGAGTGATGAAAAGAAAACCCTAATTTCTCAGAAGGTATACACAGGCTGTAGTACAGACTGGCCACATACATACATGAGTTGTACTACTGGTAGGGTGTGTACATATGCGTGCTGCACTACCGATAGGTCACGCACCTATTGAAAGATTGACATCTATTGAGGATTGTTGCCTCATCTCAGTTGGTGCTAAGGATGTAAGCTGAGTCTTGCATTATAGAGAAGGTGCACTTGTAGAGTTGTACTCTATTCAATTGTTGCTGATAACCCAAGGATTGTAGTCCATAATAAAAAGAAAATTGTACATACATCTTGTGTTCCTTGTGATGATGATTTTTTGATGATATATTGCTGATATATGTTCTCATCTAACTGATTATAAATGACAACAATAAGTAATGATCTAATGGTGATTGTTAACTAAGGAGTTTTGTGTAGGGGAAGTTTTGGGAAAAAGAACCCCACACTCATTCACCCCCCCTCTAAGTGTGGTCGGTGTGTCCAACAAATTCCTCAAGAATAGATGAGAACATATCATGTTATTGTTCACACTACATTGTATTACTCATAAATGGTGAATGGGTGTCCAGTTATGTTAACGCTTGGAATCAATTGAATGCAAACAACAACCAATGCACATGTCAAAACAAACATTGACAATACAACCAATTCATGTATGGCATGGACTGAAACATTCGATGAAATTATTGTAAATTCCATCGATTACCATGGTGGGGGCCTAGATGAAGTACTGCTTCAAAGTATACTATGGCTGACATTGCCAAAATAAGCCTCTCAAAAACCACTTATGTATTGTTCTAAATATCATTTACGATGGTTACCACTCCGTCTTGACTTGATGAACCAGATCAACAACGACACTAGGCAAACAATTCAAATCCTCCAACAACCTTCTGAACGTCCTACTCGGTTTGCAAAATGTAATATAAACTCCTCATTTCCCTATTTGTTTGGCACCCTTCATGCTCGTCGTTCCACAAGCACATCAACCCACGAGAGAATTTTATTTTCTTGCACCCTTCGGAAGAGCGTTTTATTTCCAAACGCCCTCTAGAGGGGCGTTTTCTGGTATGCTATAAGACTGTGTTTGAACTTAGTTGCTTCCCTGATTTGATTAAGAATAATTTATGTCCCCAGTATTTTTCAATAAAAAATTCAATCTCTACCCTTATAAAACCAGATGATCATCTTGCCCTCGATAATTCAAACACATGGGAATTTTTAGTATGCAATATTCATTTCTCATTGTTTTATTTTGTGCAATGGAAATCAGAAGTGTCGTATGTATTAGTTTGAAAATTGTTCTATGTTCGACTGCCATTTATGGGAAACTTTGCCCAGATTTTTATGACAAATCATGCTCCAATGTGTTGTCCATAGTGAATTTTGTAGTAAAACAGGTCATATCCAAGGAGAAACAGACGGGAGTGTCTTTTCTCCGCCTTCACTTTCACAATTGTTCCATCAATAACGAACTAAAGACAAACACACATAACATATCCAAGCCATCAAGTACACACATGCCTTCCTCACCCAGACACACATCTATCTCGACCCATGAAGCAAGTAATAAATAAAGGGCACAGAAAGTCAAGCCATCAAGACATAATCACTAACGAATTCCCTAACAGATTCATTCCTTCTTTAAGTCCATTTCCTTGTTTCAATTTTTAAATGATATGTTGCATGTTTGAGATGTTTTTTGCCTTCATTTCTATTTTTCATGTATTGTTGTAATCAAATGAATTGACCTAATTGTACACTTAACTGGATTTCTTGTGATGTCTTTATAGTGTTGGACGACACCTCGACATTTACACTACAAAATCGAAAAAAAATCATGCAAACAACAACCATTGAACATGCCAAAACAAACATTGACAAGCAGAACAATTCATGCATGGTATGGATTGAAACATTCAATGAGCTTACTGTGAATTCCATCCATTACCATGGCGGGGGCCTAGATGAAGTACTGCTTCAAAGTATACTAGAAGAGAGCTCAAACATATTACATATCATAAACAATTTGCAGACTTAAAATTGAAATAAGGGCTAACATTACCGAAATAAGCCTCGTAAGGACCATTTCTATATTGTTTCAAATCTCTGTGACCACTTTGTTTTCTTTGTTAAAGTGAAGATGCATGTATAATAGCCACCAACTACGTTAATATAATTTACAAAAGCAATCACATAAAATGAAAAGCACAGTCTATATGACAATCGATGACATCAAATGTGGAAACTCTCAGGAAATACTTATCACTATATGACTTGGATGACAGATGCAATGCCTCTCACACATTATCGTGAGCACCTCCTTTTTGTATTATCTGATAAAATCTATTAAGAATATGTTATTCATGTTTATTACAGTTCAGTTATGCATACATTTTTACCTTGGTGGCGCACTCATGTCCTAGGTGGTGGAGCATGAAGAGATGGATCCATGTTTATTTCCAAATGCACTGATAGGCGATCGAATGCAAGAAGGTTAGGTCATCAAGTGCAACAAGTGTCAGAGCCCTCCCACAACCATTCAATTTTTTTTTAATTCCTTTTTTAATCCTAAAAATTTTGAAAAATAAATTGCCTACACCAAGGAAATAATGTCACATCAGAGAGCTAGGCACAAATAAAAAATTCAATCTTTAATATTTAATAAACAATAAAATAAATTTATTTCAAAAAATAAATCATAATAATAAATATTTGAAGGGAAATACAAATGACAGTGCGTAATATGATATGATGGCTCCATAATGCACCAAGCAATATTGAAAAAAGCACCAGTTAATACGCGGTCAATGATAGTTGACCGTTGTGCGAAAGCTAGAGTCCCTAGCCGGAGGCAGGGACTAATAATGCATATATGATGAAATATAGAATTAAGTGGATATATATCATTTTGTGATTCACTTTGAAGGACTTCCTAATCACCATATCACGATGAACACAATAATTGGTACTCTTTCATTGGATTAGATTTATCACCATATGAATAAGAGAATCATTTTTTCCATCACCATATCAATAAGATAATCATTTTTTCCACAATGTTTGAGAATGCTATCATGTCATAATTATTTTTTCCATCACCATATCAATAAGAGAATCATTTTTTCCATAATGTTTGAGAATGTAATCTTGCCATCACCATATCAGTAAGAGAATCATTTTTTCCATAATTTTTGAGAATGTGATTTTATTTTTTGAGATTTCTTGCATGAATGCTTTAATTTCTCACTTAGTCATAACTACAACAATTATAGATTGGAAACATTTTATTTCAACATGTGTGAAGAGGGTTTATAAAAGAAAAGAAGAAAAAATATTTGATATCTAAATTATTTAAAGACTTGTTTTCCCTTCGACCCAAATTTTCTATCTACTAAAACTGTTGGAGAAAGGGGTTGAACCTGTAATGAAACACACATACAGTTCTGTAGATAATCGAAGAAGGAATAAAATTTTTGAAGACAAAGGGTGGTGTCTAAAGATACTGTTGCAACACTTAATCAAAGTGCACTATGATCAAAACATCACAATGTATATTGGATCTTGATATCTCCATATGATATCAACCTGATCGCTTGATGATAATGAACCAATGGGTCTGCTATTTATAGACTCAATATCAATCCAACTTCCATAGAATCGAGAAGATGATTTCCACATGCAACTGTCGATTTTTAGAGTTGACTCTGTCAAATCCATGCTATCGAGTTGGCTCGAAAAGGATGCACGACTCAACCGCTTATGCGTCCAACCTGTATTTGATTGCTGGGATTTTTGATCAACTGCCTGACTATATTCGACTGTCCAACCAACATACATGTTGATTACTCAATCAACTAATGTAGATATTTGGTCAATCCCCGAACCGATTGTATCCAGATGTAGTTCAACTGCACGACCGAATGAATCTAGGAGATGTGTGATAAACCATCAATGTTTAATGTTCCAAAATCCCCCCATCAACACACGTCTCTCGATATTCAAGAGGTGAAATTATGCCATCCTAACCCCCCCCGATAATTGCAGCTTCATGAAGCCCAATCATCATACAAAACTTGATAGCTCTAGCTTCAAGTAAAGGTTTGGTGAAGATATCAACAACCTGATCATTTATTCTACAATATTCAAGAGAGAAAACGTTCTCATGAACCAACTATCTAAAATAATGATCATGCAGATCAACATGCTTCATATTATTGTGGAAAATAGGATTGTCAAAAACCTATATGGAACTTTGATTATCACAGTAGATTATACTCGAGGTCTAAATAAGAAATCCAAGTTCTCCCAAAATTTGGTGAATCCAGACTACTTCAGTACCTACTTGAATGATGCCACACTATTCTACTTCTGTAGTCAACAAAGAGACTACCTTTTGTTTCTTGCACAACCACACCAACGGTCTAGTGCTAAATTCAAACGCATAGCCATAAGTGGGATTCCGATCATCACTATCACTAGCCCAATTGGAGTCAGTGAAGCCGACCAATGAATCTGAACGTCGACAATACTTGATATGAAAATGAATGGTACCCTTGAGATAGTGGATAATTCGTTTGATTCATTTCCATTGGCTTTCATTAGGGTCCTGCATAAACCAAGAAACCACACTAATAACAAAGGAAATGCCATGTTTAATATGAGTAAGATAAATAAGACTACCGACCAATTGTCGATAAAGAGTAGCATTGACTGTGGGTGTTTGAAAAGTTTTGATCAGCTTTACTCCATATTGAAAAGGAGTAGCACAAGGCTTACAATCAACCATATTAAAGGTGTCAAACGATCCATCACATATTTAGACAGAGAAATAAAAAATCTATCACATAATGGTAATACTTGAAGACCCAAAAAATAATGTAAAGTAACAAAATCTGTCATGTCAAAGTAGTCATCAAGTTGTTTCTTCAATCTAAGAATGAGATCATTTTTATTTCCAATAATGAGGAGATCACCTACATATACAATAAAAATCAAGGTTTCTCCATTGATATGGAGTAAATTCAAGCTATGATCAGATTCACAACATTTGAAACCAAGTTAAAGAAAAAAACTATCGATCTTATCATACCAAGCTCAAGGAGCCTACTTCAAACCATAGAGTGACTTATTGAGTTGAAAAACCAACTTAGAATCTATCACAAAACCAGGTGGTTGTTCCATGAAAATTTATTCAAATATGTCTCCATGAAGAAAGACACTCTTCACATCCATATGATGGATTTTCCATCCAAAATGAGCAGTAAAGGAAAACATTAGTCGAATAGAGTTCATCTTTGCAACAAGGGAAATTTTTTTAGTGTAGTTGATGCCTTCTTGTTGAGAAAAACCATTCACAACTAGGCGTGATTTATGTCACTCAACAACACCTTCAAAGGTAAATATGGTCATGTAGAACCATCGACACTTCACAATGTTCTTTCCTTGTGGTTGAAGAACTAAGTCCCAAGTGTGATTGTTAGGCAAAGAATCAATTTCCGTCTACATTGATTTTTCCCATTCAGGTCATCCTTTAACATATGAGTAGGAAATAAGATCATAAGTTTCAAGTACATGAGTCATCAAGGAAACTATGGCATGCTACTTTTGACTTCGAGTTTGTCGTCTGAAGGAGACATCACTTAAATCAACTTCAATAGATTCAATTCTCTTGGAAACCCATATGGGTAGACAAGAAATAGATGAAATAGGTTTCAATGTAGCAGGTTGATCAAAAGTAAGAGAGTTTTCAGTCAAAAGAGGTGGTGGACYGGTTAAAACAAATATTGATGAACTAGTCGACATGGAGGTCGACGATTGAGTCGAAATAGGAATAAAGTTTGACTATCTAGTCGAATGAGTAAAAAATGAAACATGAAAACTAGTTTTAGAGACAACATCAAAGGAATCATCCTGCAACAATACACATGCGGCATTCAAAAACTTAATTCCAGAATGCTTTTCATCAAACCATATATTACATTTGATAATGATTTTCCATTTGACAGGATCAAACATTCGATAGGATTTTGACTCTTCAGAGTATCCCATCATGATGCAATCATGACTATTTGCATTCAAATTTTTTCTACAGTCATCAGAAATGTGAGCCAAGGAAACACATCCAGACATTTTGAGGTGGCCAATTGAAGGATTCTTTCCACACCATTGTTCGACTGAAGTCATGGAAGGAACAAATCGAGTCAAGATGCAATTGAGAGGATAGTTTGCACAATACACTACTTTATCCCATAAGTCAGGATGCTAATATTTATCCTGCAAAAGATGTAACATACCAATCCCCCAACTGGTCACATCACTTACTAAAACGACCCAAACAAATTTTTTGATACCAATTCTAATTGTGGAAATAAAACACAACATGAAATTCAAGATCATGCAACTGCCTATGTTACTTAAAAACACAAATGAAACTACTTTCACTATGCATAGCAACAACTAAACAACATGAAACAACATTCAACCACATAAATATATATTTGAATGCATCATTTTGCTCAAAACAAGTAGCATTTAACCAACATAACTCAAAGTAAATTGCAAAACAACTATATGAACATTTGACATAAATGAACACAACAAATAAGAACACTTATGTTAAGAAAGTATGCAACCCACTGCAGAGGACGAACGCTCCTCCCAATCGTAGACCTATTGTTCTAGTTCTCAATAGCAAGTTGCCCCCGTTCTGGGGATATGAATCCACAAGAGACAATGGTCCCTAAGGCTGGTTGATTCCCCCCTTTCAACAGTCAAATCATAGCTAATTATAGTACACCATATCTCTTCACCTCAACCTAAAAAACCCAAGGGATGGAATCTCTCATCACTGCTCATAGTCCCTCAAGAATTTCCACTCCCCTCCAAGGCTTCTAGTACAGGTTGGACAAGAAAACTACTTTTTGGGACCTCATGAATTCTACAGTTGCAAACATGAATTCTCCTAGCAGCAAAACACATGCTTTCTTGGTGAATTTAGAACAACAAGTTACTCCCAGGCACACAACCTCTTTCTCCATGAATTTTCAGCTCCAAAAAATTTCCAAACTTTCCAACAACAACTACCTTCAAGCTTCAACACTCAGAACTCCATTGTTGGCCAGAAAAATCCATGTAAAAATTGCTCTCTATACAAAAATGTGAAATATGCAATTCTAGTCTCCTACCCATATGAATTTCCCTTCTTTCTCTTGCTTACTTGACTTTCACTCTTCCCCAAGCTTATTGTACTCACCTCCCATGCTCTCAATAAATATGGGAAGTGGCTCTCACACCAACCCTCTTACGTGAATTGAATGATTGGGATCTAGAATACTCAACAACTCATGGAAGGTTCATGGTAAGGATAATTTAGAAAGAAAGGTTTTGAGTTAAATAAAAATGGGTAAACTCTCCCCCTTGGACCCCTTCCCTCTCTTGTGGATACTTATCCCCCAAATCTCCATCTGTGTCCATCTGCAACTGGAAATACATTTTATTCGTTATATTCAATTTGCATTATTAACATATTACATCCCTTTGGCTCTTGGCCATACATTACATTTACAATATACATAGCTAGTTTGGGGTTTGAAAATGAGGATGTTACATTCCCCTCCCCATACAAACTGCACCATTCTCAGTGCACTTAACCATATAGTTTACACATTAACATATATAAAAACATTACATCAGAATACTTGATAATTCCATAACTTAATGATTGATGCAACAATTCCAACCAACAAATCTCTTTTCCCCTCAACCCACACATTGGTTGGATAAGAAACATTAGAGTTTTGGTTCCAGGAACTACAACTACCAAAATGGAGTCTTCATTCGCTTATGTACAAATGTATATCCAATTTTCTTCGAAAATTGCAAAAAATTGTGGGTATGCTTCTCACATGGATTCATCGTGCTCCCATGTAGCGTCTTCAGGACTGTAGCAGGTCCATTGAACCTTTAACAAGATGATGTATTTTTTCCTGAGCACTTTTACTTTCCAGTATAAGATGTGCACTAGTTCTGCTGGAAATCCCCTTAGTGTTCCACCTAGATCACATTCTAATCAATCACATGATTAAGATCAGGTACATAATTTTTTAATAAAGACATATGGAACACGTTATGAATTATCATGGATGCAAGTAATGCTAGCATGTATGCAACTGATCCTATCTTTTCTAATACCTCAAAAGTCCCACAATATCTCGCTACCAACTTTGGTAAAATTCCCAATTTCAACGAGATTCTCTTGGATTTAAATTTTAAAAACACATGCTCTCCCACTTTGAATTCTCTATGTGTTCTTCTTTCATCGGCATAAATATTTTTCCTATCTTGTGCAACTCTCAAATTCTTCTTGATCTTTACCATCTGTTATTCCATTTCCTTTACAATTCTGACTGAATCACGACTCTGTCTCCTGGGTTATCCCAACATACTGTTGTGCTTCATTTTCTTCCATACAATGCTTCAAATAGGATCATCTTCAATGATTCTTGATACCCATTATTGTAGGAAAACTCAACTAAATGGATATATTCCTCCCACATAGAAGGCTTGTCCATTACATACATTCTCAACATATCCTCAATTATCCGATTAATTCTCTCTGTCTTCCCATCTAACTCTGGGTGATATGTTGTACTGAAATTCAAATTTGTTCCAAATCCCTTCCAAAAATTCGAAGTGAACTCGGGATCTTAGTCCAACACTATTTCCTTAGGCACACCATGTAGCCTAGTAATTTCTCTCATACAAATTTATGCAATATTGATTTCCTTATGAGTTAATTTTACAAGAATGAAATGTGCATCCTTTGTAAGCTTGTCCATGGTCACTACCATGATGGGATCATGTTTCCTTGCTGTCATGGGAAATTTGGTAATGAAATTGATAGTAAGAACTTCCCATTTCCATTCAAGAATGGGCAATGGCTACAACAATCTTGCTGAATGTTTGTTTTTAGCCTTTACCTTTTGACATTCCATGCATCTAGACAAATAATCATTGGCATCTTTCTTCATACCAAACCAAAAATATTATCCTTTTACAGCTATAATAGTTTTCTGATATCTTGGATGTCTAACCTATGGTACATTATGTGTCCTCTTTAGAACTAAATTTCTCAATTCCTTAGAATTGGGAACATAAACTCTATTATGAAATAAAAGTATTCCATTCTCTTCCAACTTGTAATCCTTATATTTATGTTGTATATCATTCAGCTGTTAGCTTTCTCTAACTTGCACATATTGCTGATATATTGTTACAACCTCTAGAATTCTATCTTTTAAATATGTTTTGTACGTACTAATGGTTGTAGCATGCATTTTATGCACCCTTCTACTGAGTGCATCAACCACCTTGTTCTCTTTTCCTTTTATGTGCTTGATATCAAAGTTATATTCACTAAGAAATTCCAGCCATCTAGTTTGTCTAGCATTTAGTGTTGGCTATTTAAATAAGTATTTTAGACCACTATGGTCTGTCCTTAATTCAATTTTTTTTCCCATAAGGTAATGCCTTCACATTCTTAAGAAATGTACTATGGCTACCAACTCTAAGTCATGTTTGGAATAATTTATTTCATGATCCTTCAATTTTGTGGACTCATAAAAAATTACATGTCCATTTTGCATAAGGACTCGACCGAGCCCTTCCTTGCATGCAACTGTGCACACAACAAAATCCTCATCTGAATATGCAACTTTCAAAATAGGTGCACTGGTTAATAAATATTTTAAGCACCATATTTTTTTTTTCACACTTGGCACTCCATTCAAATTTTACTCCTTTCTTTTGCAAAGATGTTATTGAGTGTACAATCTTGGAGAATCCTGCAATGGATCTCCTATAATAACCATCTAGACCCATACATGATTGCTGGTGTTGGCCAACTTTTGATTGCTTCAATATTTTCTGGATCCACTGCTATGCCATCTTTTGAAATAATGTGACCTAAATAATGGATCTACTTTTGATAGAAAAAATGAATTTACTCAATTTGGAATACAATTGGTGCTCTCCCAACACTTGTAGCACCATCCTCAAATTTTTCTCATGCTCCTCCTCTATCTTGGAATAGATAAGAATATCGTCCAAGAACACAATGAAATTTTTTTCCAAGAAATCTCTGAACACCTCATTCATTAGACACATAAATGTAGCCAGTGCATTTGTCAACCCAAAAGGCACCACCACAATTTCATAGTGTCCATACCTTGTCCCAAAGGTTGTTTTTCTAGTATCCTCTTCTCTGATTCTCACTTGATGATAGCTTGACCTCAAGTCAATCTTGGAGAATATCCGTGCTTCTTTCAGCCGATGAAAAATATCATCAATCCTTGGGAAATGATATTTGTTCTTTAGGGTATTATTGTTCAGTTGTATGAAGTCAATACATAGCCTCAACATTTCATCTTTTTTCTTGAAGAAAGGAACTAGGGAACCCCAAGGGGAAACACTTGGGCATATGTACCCTTTCTTTAAAATCTTTTCTAGCTACATTTGCAAATCTTTTAGCTCTGGCATGCTCATGTTCTATAGGGAGTTTTGGACTCTAGGGTATCTCCAGGAATTAAGTCAATGGAGACAATCCTACCAGCTCCTCAAATACATCTTCATATTATTTCAAGACTATATAATCTTCAAGACTTGCTTCCTTATCCTTTATTGGCTCTTCCATATGGGATGTATATATCTGGCACCCTTTCCTAAAACTTCTTTTCAGCTACAATGCTGAAATATCTCAGACATATATAGGCCTTGGAATACCTTGTATTGTCCTTGAGTTCCCTTCTTCATCAATACATGTGAAAAATTTGCTATAACAATGTAAAACAACACAATGTTTTTCTATCCAATCCATACCAGTCAAGCAGTCATAAGACCCAAGAAGTATGATGTTCAAATCTTCCTTAGTGTTAATTCCACTCATGTTTATAGGGAATTCCTTAACAAGCTAATTAATTCTTCTCTTGGTTCCAGTAGCTAGTTGAACTAGCCAAGAATTTTGATGCTTACATTTGTTCAGTTTAAATATTTCAACTATATTTGGATCTATATAGCTATAAGTAGCTCATGAATCAATGAAAATAACTATGGGTTGATTATCAATATTACCTTCCACTTCAATCATGTGGGATTGATAGTCTACTTGTTTATTGTCCAAGGTTGCATATATCCTTAGCATGCTTTTCCCCATGTTCTCTAATGCCTCCTCTTGCTTGACTCTATGCATAGTCTTCATGTTATCTCCTCGGTGAGGACAATCTTTATACATGTGATCTCCTTCACATCCCTAACACTTTATGGGTTGTTTTCTTGGTCCTTTTCCCAAGGAATATATCATTTTCTGATAACCTTGAGATGGATTCCCTTGCTAATGTGATTTATTCCTTATGAAAGGTGGCTTGAATCCTTTCTTCCTTTATCCATATTTCCTTTCTTCTTATCATCCCAAACCTTTTGGAAATCCAACCTTCCTCTGTTCAACTCATACAAATACTTGGCCTTTCTTATGGCTTCTTCTAAATTCTTGGGCTCATCAAACTAAATTTTATCCTTGTAGAAGGATGGAAGTCCACTCAGGAACCTATGAATTTCGACCTTCTCATCTCTAATGAAGCTCACATACTGAGAAGTTCCAAGAATTTTTGCTCATATTCATCCATAGTCATGTTCCCAAGTTTGAGTTCAAATAACTCTTGCATCTTCTTGTCATAATATTTCTTTGACAAGTACTGTTGCTGAAAATATTTCTTGAACTGCTTCCAAGAAATTATTTTCTCATCAAGGTGGTTAACTTTCTTCAACCGATTCCACCACATAGATGCATTTCCTTGAAGGTGGTAGATTTCAATTCTAGCTTATGCATTCAATTAGTAATCATGTAACTGAAAATATTTCCTCATTCCCAACAACCATGCTTCTACATATTCTCCTTTGTTGTTTTCTCATCAAAATATGGTGGCTTGATTTTCCTTAGCTCCCCTTGCCATCTATCTGACCCATGTCTCCTTCTCTAATGTTTGACCAAAGACATGCTTGGGATGCTTGTAGATTTTGAACATGCATATTCTCTTCTAGTTGAGTGCCCTGGGGAGTAATGATGTTGATTCCTACTAATACTCCTTAACCATTTAGATCGTTCGTGATCATCTCTCCTATAAGGAGATCTATATTTTTCTACTTTTCTGGCACTAGATTCTTACTCTGTGCCCAAATCTTTGTTGACTTTCTTCTGCAACATATTCAGGATTTGTAGCATCTCCTCCTGATATTTCACGATCCTTTCATTATTGAAACTATAGCTCTACACTTCTCTTTGCAAGTTTCTCATAATTACATGCTCTTGACCATGTCCTCTTCCATTACAATCAGTCTCAAAATTCCCTATGATAACATGTAGACCTATGATTTCTTCTTTGTGGTTGTAAGACACTTGTGCATCACCCATATCTCTAGTTCTAATATAGGAACTAAAGTTCACTTTCCTGTTTCTTTAATTATGCAAGAATGCACATGCAATAATTGTTGTTAGAATTAAACATATTGTAAAATATTTATTAATTAGATTACATGTCATTCTTCATTTAAAATTATGAAGAATATAAATGCACTATTCCAAAATCCAATTCCTTAAATACATTATTCTCCAAAAAAAATCTCCAACTACTGCTCTCATTCCTCATTATGAGTTATGAGAGGAAAGTTACAACATTCACATACTACAATTTCCACCTCCTTACTGCTATAGAATTACTTTATTAATTTATGAAAAACATTTAGCACCTAATTTAAAGTTCTGGGTATATATGTTTCTTCTCGTCCTAAAGACCTTTCCAATGACTATTCATTTTCTAAAATCTGATATTCAAGATGAAAGTTATGGTCCAATGAAGTTTTGGCTGTTTTTCCCTTTTTATCCTTGTATGCTACAAGTGTCTCCTTTCTCTTTCTGTGCATTTTTACATACCTAGATCCCAAATATGGCTCCATGGATATCTTCTATGGTTCACAATATATTTATAGACTACTCCCGTGCCTTAAATAAACTTCTAAGTAGGGATTTATGCCCTTTGGAAGTAAACTGGTGCCAAATTTTTACCTCAACTGTTTTAGCCATAAATGTCTCATATGAACTCTATTTTGTGTCTGAAATAGCTCATTGAATAACTCTCTCCAAGTTATTTTATTTAAGTTGAAGAGACAAAATGTACCTTCGTACATTATGTACATCTAGGTTTTGATTGCCTAAAAACTTCGTTTAGGGCCTTAAAATTCCCTCACAAGTTAATGACTTTCAAAACCCCGAAAAGTTCATACAAATTTTACTGTGTTTCAGTGTTTTAAAGGTCCTTTAATATGAGCCATCGATTTCCAATTGGAAGAAATATGAACCTTTGATCCATTCTTCATCGACGATTAAATATTTCTTGTTGTAAACCAAACTCTCCCACCGATCTCCTTGATACTTGATCATCGACCATTGACCATTTATCTTCACAGACCAAAAGTCTCCTATGAATCTCACCGATCCCCGACCATCTGCGATCGATCATTGCCGAATCCCATTGAAGACCAACTTAGTTACAATTTTTTTGGACCTCGACCATCATTCGTTGGCAATATTTTGTCCAATATGGCAACAATGATGATGTGGTATGATAATAGATGATGACATTGCATGACATGCCATCCTGAGGCATCAAATTGGATGATGTGAAATGGCACATGGATGATGACATGGCATGAAACATCATCATCCTCTTTTCCTTTGTCATTGATTGACCATTTCTCTTGGAAGAATTTAAAACACCTTGCTAAATTAGCTGATGCCTAATCATTGGCCATCGACGAGCGAATATTTCTCTTAGTCAAATGAAAACTCTTGCCAAATTTTGATGATTCCCGATCATCGACCATCGACGATAAAAAATCCCCTTTGGACACATGAAACCTTCGCCAAATTCTACCAATCCCCTTTGGATGCATGAAACCTTCACCAAATCCCGTCGATCCCTGATCGTCGGCAATTGACGAATTTTGTTGGTGAAATTTGACACTTACAAATTTTGGCCAAATTCCCCGACAAATCTATATCGTCGATCTACCACTCAAAATGATCTCATCCTTCGATTCTATTCCAACCTCCCAACGACCAAAATGAATCCATACCATTGATCTATCTCATATTCATAACTACTGAAAGTGGATCTCGGTCAACGATCTGGTAACTTTACCAAACTTTGAAAACATTTGAAGTTTTTAAATTTATTAAAATAAATCTGGTTCGTTGATCTCAAGATCAAACACAATCTCGACCATCGATTCATCTACTCTTCCCAAATTCTACAATATCCATTAGAATGTGAATTTCAACCTTGCAGGTTGAATCTATCTATGTAATCCGACTTATTAACACCATAAAAAACTTCTCAGATAGTTCTGAGGCATTCAAAACTTGAATTTTCCCATGAATTTTGGGATCTCACTATGAGTTTTCCACCATTTTCCCCCAAATTTGTCATAGATCGAAGTTCGTGGCAACAAATTTTCCCAAATTCACAGTTGTTCTTGGCCCATACGTGTCCAGTGTTGAACCAAAAGCTCTGTTACCACTCTGTAATGTACCTATCCCTTAGATGGTCATGTCACTTTTGCTAAAATGACCTAAACAAAATTTATGATAACAATTCTAGTTGTGGAAATAAAGCACAATATGAAATTCAATCTCATGCAAATATATATGCTACTTAAAAAAGTAAATGCAACTAATTTCACTGTGAACAAAAAAAATTAAACAACATGTAACAACATTCAACCACATAAATAGATATTTGAATGCATCATTCTACTCACAAAAAGTAACATTTAACCAAGATAACTCAAAGTAAATTGCACAACAACTATATCAAAATTTGACAAAAATGAACGCAACAAATAAGAAAAATTATATTAAGAAAATATGTAACCCACTGCAAAGGAAAAACGTTCCTCCCAATTTTATCCCTTCTGTTCTAGTACTCAACAACAAGTCACCCCCAAGTTGGGGATATGAATCCACAAGAGACAGTGGTCACTAAGGCTGGATAATGTTCGCCTCTCAGTAGTCAAACTCACAACTAATTCCTGTCCATTTTCTCTCTTCCCCTCAACCTGCACAACCCAAGTGATGGAATCCCCCTTCACTATTCATAGTCACTCAGGCCTTTCCACTCCCCTCCAAGGCTTCTAGTATAGGTTGGACAAGAAATCTACTTGTTGTAACCTCATGAATTATATAGATGCTAACACAAATTCACCCAACAACAAAATGTGTGCTTCCTTGATGAATTTTGAACAATGAGTTACTCCCAGGCACAAAACCTCTTTCTCCATGAATTTTCATCTCCAAACATATTCCAAACTTTTCCACAACAACTACCTTCAAGCTTCAACACTCGCAACTCCATTGTTGGCAAGACAAGTCCATGTAAAAACTACTCTTTATGCAAAAATGTCAAATGTGCAATTATGGTCTCCCACCCATACACATTTACCTTCTTTCTTTTTCTTTCTTGACTTGCACTCTTCCCCAAGCTGATTGTACTCATCCCCCATGCTCTCAATAACTATGGGAAGTGAATCTCACACCAAACCTCTTACACGAATTCAATGATTGGGCTCTAGAACATTGAACAACTGATGGAAGGTTCATGTTAAGTTTAATTTATAAATAAATGGTTTGGGTTTAATAAACATGGGTAAACTATCCCCCTTAGACCCCTTTCCTCTCTTGTAGATACCTATCCCCCAAATCTCGTCTCGTGTTCATCTGCATTTGATGATACAATTTATTCATTATATTCAATTTACATCATTTACAGATTACATCACTTTGTGTCTTAGCCATACGTTACATTTACAATATACATTGCTAATTTCATGTTTGAAAATGGTAATGTTACAAAATACATCTATCCATTTTGTCTAAAGTTTGATTCTTTCATTCCACAACACCATTTTGCTGAGGTGTATGAGGAACCAATCACCACAAATCAATACTAGATTGAAGTAGGTATTCTTCAAAAGGTTGATTTACATACTCACAACCATTGTCTAGTATCATGCGCTTGATGGGTTGTCTACATTAATTTTTAGCAAAGGATCTAAACTCCTTGAAATTTTCAAAGACAAGGTTCTTATTCTTCATAAAATAGACCCATGTGAAACGAGAGAAATCATCAATGCAAGTAAAAATATACCTCTCACCTGCTAGTGAAGGTAGATTGATGAAACATAAATCATTGTGAACCATCTCCAGTAGGTTTTGTTCTCACTATGCTTTACCAGAGTC
>ML790710.1:104597-122737 GCA_009831015.1 Picea engelmannii
ATAACCTCATTGTCTCCTTTATATGAGCTTGCCTTTGGTGGAGGATTGAAGTGGTGGGGACTTAACTGAAAGAACTAGTTACTCATGAGAATATTACAATCCATAATGACTTTGTACACATGGATGCCAATTTAAATTACAATGCAGATCGATGTGGAAATAAATCCAAATAGTTGTTCATGGCCATGAATAGGAAATACAAAGTAGACACATGCCATAGAATGTCATAGTCACAAACAAGGACTGGTGGAAAACCAGTCTCAAAATCAATCTGAAGGTCTCTGTATACAATGTACTACAATTTGATCTCCGATGATCACTGAAATCATATAGGTACTAGCCTAATGAACGATAACAAAATTTCATGAAATATGCTACTGTAAACTAATGCTCCATGTCTTCTACACAATCTGCCAAAGGTGCAAGTCTACATCATGTGAATAGAGGAGTTAAGGTCTAACACAATGAGACTTCGTTTGATTATGAGTCATTAAGGTATACCGTTAACAAATGCAAGACAACCTAGTGATAATGAAAGTAGGTATCAAGGCACCGAGTACATTCTTAAAAGTGTGAATAAAGGTGTTGAGGTAAAACACTTGAATAATCCATCGATCATGATACATTGATGTATTCCCAATTGTTGATGTCGGGAGAACCTGCCAGTGATGATTGCAAGCTTCTAGGTACTTATAGGACTTTAAGTCTCATTTATAGAATAGATGAGTTGAAGTCGATGGAAGGAGACACACTGAAAGGAGAGATTTAAGGCATCTCTCATCAGTTAGCACGAGGTACAAAGAAATTTCTTGATGATTTGGAGGAACTCGAATGAAGAGGATGTTCTTGAACTAACGACCCTGTGCATATTTCGCATGCACCAGATGCAAGTAATGCATGAAAAATATGATCTGAATAGCAACCAATAAGGAAACATTCCGACAAAGGTGATGAAACCACCAATAGGGCTAATGGCATCCAAGACTACTATAGTGGGAAAAATCCCCTATGGACTACACTAGGGTTCAACATGTAGGCAAATCTAACCATCTAAAGTCTCCTACTTTTTAACAACTACAACAAATACACCCCACATTCATGCATAAAACACAAGGTAAAAAGATCTGATAACTCTATCTTAAACTCCGTGTCCAATGTCGATCCTTTTGTGTTCGGTTGTTCCTAGACTACAAGTCTCCTCCCAAGGTTGTCCTGCACTCATAAAGAGACAAACAAATAACTACTAGCATGCATATTATATATGAATTAGTGGGTTAGATGTCATAATCAAATATAAATCAAACATAAAGATTGAACACATCATATTCGGGACATAAAACGTATTCCTTTTTATTAATCTCACAAAGTTACTTACAATGAGATCGACAACTACTCATCGAACCCAGTCTGGGATCCTCTTCACCAATATCCAACTATGCTTCCACGTATCTTTCTCCTCTTCATCTCTCTCTAGGGAATAGATTAGGCTTGCAATGGAGGAAAAAAGCAAGAATAGGGAATTCTGGCTCAAAACTCACAATGTGGCTGCAAATTCTTGGGGCAAGGGGGGAAAGTGAAATGGGAAGAGTTTCACTATTCTTATGCTTAGCTTTGGAATGAGACCCCAAAAACTCCTTTTATATGACAAAATTATGGTTATTCAGTTGGGTGATGGGCTATAAGCGGTGGGACAATTGGAAAACTACCCAATAGCCTGTAATCTCAATGAATTCCTTGAAACTTTTAAACTTTTACAATATTTGTGGGTATACGTGGGTTGTAATGGTGTAGCGAGCATGCGTATGTGAGCTATCGTGGTGCAAAAAGCGTGTGTACGCGGGAAGTAGTGGTGCAGGGTGCGTACATCTTCAAAAATAGTGGTTTTAAGAAGAGTTTCTCAGTGCTGGATTGAGAAAAATGGTAAGTAAGAGGGATTGATGCCATGTATGCATGTATGGTGCAATTTAGGTTTATAAAATATGCCCCATAATGTGTGAGGTCATAAGAGAATCTAATGGACAAAATACATTACAAATTTTCACCAACGTACAAAGCGAGTGAGCCTAGGATGAGAGTTCAAGAGGTTCCATCTGCAAAAATAGTAATTTTCTCACTGAGGCGGGCATACCCATGCTCAGGATGAAAAAAATCATGGCTGCCAATGAAATACACTACAGATCCATGTCATATAACTATATAAACTATAGCCGCGAGAAATACACAATGGATCTACATCTCAAAATCAAAGATATACATGTATAGTATCCATCTTTAAGAAGCCAATGATGCCTGATGGCTGGAGATGAGGCCTTCAGAGCTCAAGAAAGAACTTCAAGATCTTCAAACCTTAGGTAGGAGTGTAATATGAGTGTACGACTTGACTACCCAGAGGTCTTCGACGACTCGTCGGGGAACAAACAAGAGGATCTCGATGATCAAGCAAAGAACTTCAGTGATTTCGAACAAGGACTTGATTGGACTTTTGGGGATGGATGGGCATGAGGGAAAGAGAAAAATTGCAGAGAGGCAGACTCAATTTKGGAAAAACTTCCCTTGGACTATAGTGCGACAGATGATTAGACTCAGGCAACATGACATTGACATAAGTTCACGATGCATGAGGCAACACAAACTCTCCATGTGTTTGGAAGAATAACCAAATGGAGGACGACWCAACTYTATGTAACGAGAACAACTTCCTAAGGTCATATTAAATCCCAAAGCTTATAGAACAAACAAAAGGATGTGCTTTGTCCAAGGGAGACTCATTGTGTTGCCATAAAAAGAAAATACTTTTTCCGTCCTTTTTTTGGGGTATATTTGATTTTTTTGTCTTTTTGAATAATTTTGGAAAGCTTGAAAAAGAATAAAAGAATGATACATTACAAAGGAGGAACGAGTGTCACAAGCATACTAGTTCCAAGTGCAAGGAACACACTAATTCTTAGATCAAGGAGACATGTGTAGGGAAAAGACACTTGTGAAAATTCCTCCATGGGTCTAAGTGTAAAGACGCAAAGGAAAAGTGCTACAAGGCTTGCGTATAAGGCATGCTTCAAAGGTTCAGTTGAGAGCAACATGGAGCCGACATTATGCCAAAGACGTAGAGATGAAAATGCAATTAATAGGACACAATGATAATGCCCTTCAATGTAATTTTAACGAGCCCAGAGAAGGTAAGCTCAGTGGTTTTTCATTTTTAGAGAGTCTAAAAAAGTGCAAAAGAAGACTCCACTCGGGTACCTTTTTCGAAGGTAGTCTAGTTTGTTCGAAAAAGGGGTAAACTAGCATCGAAAAAACATCTATTCAAAACCATTTTAACGAGTGTGACACAAACAAGATCACTTGACAATCTTTTCAATTTTAAGGAGTCTGAAAAGATCTTAACTACAGACTCGCTGCCTTTTTCTAGATTTAGTCTCCTTAGCCCGAAAAAGTGAAATTTGCCGAGGAGAACTCTCCCGACGAGATGAATCTCCCCAGGTGTACCTTTTTACTCCTTAATCTACAGGCCGAGAAAAGGGGTAAAATCATGCCAGTAGATGTTTTTCTGAACCAATTTATGAGTGTGAAAGAACAAGGTCACTTGATGATCTTTTCAATTTTAAGGAGTCTGAAAAGAGATTAACTATGGACTCCATAGGGGATTTTCTTCTGGACCAAATTAACGAGTGTGAAGGAACAAGATCACTCGAAAATCTTTTCAATTTTAGGAGTTTGAAAAGAGCTTAACTATGGACTCCGTGGGGGTTGCTTTTTCATAAATTTAGTCCCCCACACCCGAAAAAGGGTTAAACTTATACCTGAGAATACTCTTCTAGCAAACTGAGGTTCCTAGAGTGTACCTTTGTTTGTAAAATTGACCATCTGAACAGAAAAAGGGGTAAACTACTGCTGGACAGACGTGCCTTCAAATTTTAGTCTAGCGAGTGTGAAGGACAACAAGATCGCTCGACAATCTTTTCATGTTTAAAGAGTCTGAAAAGGGCTTAAAAGAAGACTCATTTTCTGGGAGTCCCGAGGGTGAGGTCAAGAGTGATAACATATTAGACATATGAGGCTCAATCTTGTAATTAGGACAATACTAACAAGGACTCCCAAGCCTAAAGTAATTAATGACAACATGGACACAAAAAATGCAAATCTGATCTACGTAGGGCATCCATGTGGTGGTAGGCTCTACCACCAAATTATGACACTTCTAAAGCAACAATGATGGTTCTGTGTCGCAATTCAGTGGGTTCGATCCTATGGTAAAGCAAAAAGACAACGAGATGCAAAAAGTGGAGGTGGAATCCTAACTTAAATGCAAAAAGTTGGAAAAATGACTTTTACCAAAGAATCTTTGAAAGTGACCCATCTCCCAAAAAGTTTTCCAAACCAAAAGTAAAGTGTATCGTAACATCCAGTGAGAAACTCAAGAACCATGTTAAATGATTTTCAAGCCAGAAAAAATGACAAAAGGGTCCAAAAAATGACAAAAAGGGCCAAAAAAGTCTATAAATAGAAGTTGCCAGCTCATTATCACCATTGAAAATTGAGAATTGACCAAAAAGCCAAAAACACCCCTTTGATAAAAGATTTGATTCTAGGAGCTTCAGAGGATGAAACGAACTTTCTCTTGGACCAAGTAAGTACAAATCAACCCCTCTTGCATTTCAATACTTCCATTTTTCATTTATTTTGGTTTTTTGGGGGGCACACATCTTTAAAAAAGGGTAGCCCTACGTGTACGCGGGCTGTCCAAGGATAGCCCATGTATGCCCGTGGGTAGAAAAGAATCTACCTGTGTGCATACATGACTGTGTCCAAGACAACTCGTGTACACCCTCATAAAGGTAGAAAAAAAAATGCAAGAGCTAACTTCCTCCATGAACTTGTTTGTAACAGGATGTATGTCTAGTGGAGAGAGAGGGAGCATGAGGATATATATATCTTGGTTGATGAGGACCCTGCAGCTATGGCCGCATTGAGACAATGCAAGTTGTGAAAGTTCTTCTTGTGTCCATTTATGAGGGCACAACCCAGACTGCTGAATGCCTTGGTATATTATTGGCATCTCGATGCTAAGGCGTTTATGCTCGAGGGGCAGTCGTTGACTCCAATGAATGAAGACATTTACTTTCTGACTGACCTCTCGAGGAGGGGTGAACCAGTTAAATTGTGTGCTTTTCCCCCTAGTCCTCACAACATTGCTTAGTTTATTGAACTACATTGCGAGGCCAACACTGAGAAAGTAGGTTCTCAGGTGCCAATCAACAAGATCACCAACCTATCACTGAAAGTGATAATTTTTCTCATTGGAAAGATCACTGGATCCACAACTTTACATCAAGCCTCTTGGGCACACATGCATTTTACAACGTAGTGCTTGAATGCACGAATCGTTGACTGGAGTACGACCATGATAGACTGCATGAACAAACAACTCACCGAGTGTCACGGGTGGAACAAAAAAAACTTCGAGTTCGGGACTATTCCGTGCTTGTTATTTTTCAAGAGGGTACCCCACCTTAGTCCTTGAGAGACAGTGTGGAGGCATGTGGCCTCCACCCTAGTAGTGTGTATATGGGTGACATTGTTGCCACAACAGGGGGGTAGAAGGACCATAGAGGCCTTTGATGACACCTTTTTTGACTGGTGGGAACAACAGATTCTGGCGATAGAGGACTACCCCTACGCCGATATCAACTTTTCCATGGATCCGGACATGCCCATACCTCCAGGAGTTAAGCAAGTAGAGATGGGTACGTTTTTTTTTTAAAATTTTAGTTTTAGTTTCTTTTTATATATATCATTTTTATGTGTACCAAAGTATTTGACAACTATGTATATGTTATGTACATATGTGGGACTAGTGCGTCTAGCAGATTTTGCGAGGAGCAGGCAACATCCTCGACCAGAGTCTTCACTAGCAGCAGCAATAGGGGGACCTCCAGCTGGAGAGGCTGAGAGAGTGTTGATATGGGTGGAGCAGAACCTCACCACGCTCACTTGTACAATGCCGATGGTCGAGATCGAGGATCTCCCGCCATCTATGCAGCCTCATGTGGTTGGGGTGCCACTGACCCGGGTCCATCTTTTCCAGCCTTTGGAAAAGCCCTTCATTCATTATGGCCAATCTAGGTGGATATCGGTGGCCACCCACCTTTTCCGATTGGCTCAAAACAGTTTTCTAGCAATTTTGGCAATTTACTATTTTTAGCAGTTTTTAACCTCTGGGGCCATTTTGAGGGCCCAAATGAGGGTTTTTCGAGATCGAGGTCCTCAATGATATTCGAAGGCATGATTGATCCCCCAAAATTAATCTCCCTGACAATACTTTTCCAATGAGCTATCACATGCCTAAATGGGAGATCATATGCAAAAGTTATGACCCCCGGAAGTTGATGTACTCACTTACCCAAACGGGGCCCACATGACATTTGGCGCTTCATCTCCTAGGGTTAGGTTTTTGGATGTTTAGGGGTTTTGGAATTCTTGTTTATTGTAAAAATGCCTTCAGAGCCTCATTGTAACCATCTTCTTGCGAATGTGAGTAGCCGTCACATCTCTTCTCAGAGATAAGCTGCCACCATTCTAGCGAGTCTTTCACTCTGTATTTTTACAGTCTCTGTACTTCTCTTTCATTAATAGAAATTGTGTATTACTGCATATCTGTGTCTATGGTTGCATCCCTGATACAATTATGTTATATTATTGAATATTTGCAATATCTCTATGTATTTCTTTATTATATCTCCGCTCGCATTTTGTGCCGAAAATAATCCAGATCAGTGGTGTCAGAGAAGGCTGCTCTTGATCGTTTTTTCAGTGCATGTCCCCGATGAGGTCTGAGTATAGCAAGTTGGGTCTTGAGCTTGTCTCTCTTGAAGAAAATTGCTCTCGCACACCCAATAAACCCTCAATGGTGGAAGAAAATAAAAACGACGGAGCAGACGATCCTATCAATCTATTGCTTGAGCAAGCTCTCACGCGACAAAGGGATGAAATGATGGAGAATTTTTCCCACATCCTTCAACGCCTTTCGATAACAGCAGGTGCATATTCATCAAGAAGCCACTTTGGAGGCACCTTTCCTTTCAAGGTACAAGTTAATTTTGATATTCCTATATTTGAAGGACAGATAGATGCATAAGCCCTAGAAAAATGGTTAACTCTGCTAGAAGGTTATTTCTCTATTCACAATTTTTCTGATAAAGAAAATATCACCTTCACACTCCTTAAAGCTCTCCCTCATGTCAAACATTGGTGGGAAACTTACTGGGAGAAAAGTTCCACAGAGGTGTCTGGAATATACGGTGCTAATCACACTTGGGATTTTTTTGTGGATGCAGTAAAGGAACAGTATTACCCTGTTGGCAACTATGAGGAATAGTACATGAGATGGACCACACTACGGAAAGAGAGGGGCCAAGTAGTTCTAGATTTCACCAATACCTTCCATACCTTGTGCACCAAGCTATGTATTAAAGACTTTGAGAGACATTTGGTTCTAAAATACTGTGGGGATCTACACAGATACATCTAGACATAAATGGATTTTCTGGACATCTCATCACTTAGTGCTTCTTATCGATATGCTGTTAAAATCGAGCAGAAATTTAAGCACCAGAACAAATGGGAGTTTGGGTATGCAAATCCGCAACAACCGAAGTATGAAAAAGACGGCCCTAACAAACAGTCTCCCGAAAACCAGTCCAAGACACAGGAAAAGAAGGGTCACAAGAAGACAAAGAATGACACTAAAAAATGGTGTGAGTTCCACAAAAGACCTTGGCACAACACCGATGAATGTCTCTCAAAACATTCATTGGTGGTCAAAATCAAATACAAAGAGCCGAACCCTGATTCATAATATGATTATGAAAATAATGGTAAAGGACAGATCATTGACGCAGACCCCACTGCTATTGTCGCGACCACAACAATTCAACCAGAAGACCAACAGATCCTAAATAAGGGGAGCATATTTTTCATTCACAGATGTGGGTGAATTAGACCCCGCTGTATTTTATTGTTGATAGAGAAATCTAGAAGAACTTCATCTCAGCAAAGGTCGTCAAACAATTGGGATTGTCGACACCACACCTACAGCCATACAACATCGAGTGGCTTCACCAAGGATGAGATCTCCATGTCAGCCAATAATGTCGATTGTCATATGACATCCAACACTTCAAGGATGAGGTATTATGTGATGTTTCCCCACTGGATGTCTGTGATGTTCTCTTGGGCCAACCATATATGTGGAAGCGCCATGCTATTTATGATTCTCGACCCCACAGTGTCATTGTTTCTCTGCGGGGTCACCTCTACAGAATACCAGAGGTAGTTCCAACTACTGTGCCACCTAAAAAGTGCCACAAGGTAGTATCTCATAATGAAAAATTTAGCTTCTTCACAATTTGTTCAAAAGGAGAACAAAAGGACACTGCAACTACTACAGCCTCGCCCCAAGCACCTTCTATCAAACAAAAGCAAGTCGACAAGGTTACAACAAAGTGAAAAGATTCCTTCTGCGTATCGTCCCCTCATGTATCCTGAATTTTTGAATGGCCTCATCCTCAACAGGTTCATGACAAACTTCCACAAACTAAGCAACACGACATCTCCAGCAAGGCAATAAGCTCACCAAGATACAGATTCAACAAACACTTTTCCCTCTCCCTCGGGAACTCAACGCAATGGATACCATTTCTTCCTAAGGAGGGAGGATTGATCTAGGTGGATATCAGTGGCCACCCACATTTTTCGACTGGCTCAAAACATTTTTTTGTCAATTTTGGCAATTTAGTATTTTTAGCAGTTTTTAACCTTCGGGGCCATTTTGAGGGCCCAAATGAAGGTTTTTAGAGATAGAGGTCCTCAATGATAGATGAAGGAATTATTAATCCCCCAAAATTAACCTCCTTGACAATACCTTTCCAACGAGCTATCACACGCCTAAAACGAAGATCGTATGCAAAGGTTACGACCCCGGGAATTTGATGTACTCACTTACCCAAACGGGGCCCACATGTCATTTAACACTTCATCTCCTAGGGTTAGATTTTTGGATGTCTAGGGTTTTTGGAATTCCTGTTTATTGTAAAAATGCCTTCAGAGGCTCATTGTAACCATCTTATTGCGAATGCGAGTAGCTGTCACATCTCTTCTTAGAGATAAGTTGCCACCATTCTAGCGAGTCTTTCACTCTGTGTTTTATAGTCTCTGTACATTTCTTTCATTAATAGAAATCGTGTATTACTGTATATCTGTGTTTATGGTTGCATCTCTGATACATTTATGTTTTCTTATTGAATATCTGCGATATCTCTGTGCATTTCTTTATTATATCTCTGCTTGCATTTTGTGTTGAAAATAATCTGGATCAATGGCAAGGCCAACATGCCCCGTGCTTAGCTTAGGGTGGACCACTTACGTGCTGAGGGAACTTTTTGTATATTTTTGAGGGCATAAGCCCCACGATGTATACCAAACATATTATTGTTTGATGTGCTTGTGCCCACCTATGTACTCTGAGACTTTTGATATATATATATATATATATATATATATATGCCTATTTAGATATTTTTATGTCTTATGGATCAAATTTTTACAATGTACGTACATGTGTATGTGTGTGCAATACACCAATCTAATACACGATTATCTAGATTTTCTATGATTTGATTCAATCTCCTAGGAACATGGATATATGTAATTTAATCAAAGCATCGTTCTAAGAGACGTACCCTAAGGAATCATTGGTGTCGAGTAGGATCATAAACACGGTAAACCCCATTCAACTGGGACACAAACAAATGTGCATATAAGTAGACTTGGAGGTGAGAGATACCATGCGAAAAAGAATCATGAAGCAACTCTATTACTATGTTGTACTCGACGACATTGTTTGTAGTGTCACCTAAATATATACCTCTAGAAGATAACAACTGGCCTTGAGTTGTTAAGATCACCCAAGATGCGAAAGCAAGCCTCCGAGTGTGTCAGATAGCACCGTCCATGAACCCAATGAACACCACTGATTCGCTTGATATCTGCCATAGAGAAAAATATGACATAAAAAATGACACGTCCATAAAATAAAAAAGACAAAAACTAAACTGTATAAGAACTATACGTATGTACAAGAAGTCACCCAAGGAGACCCACCTACGAGTAATACTTCTTGAGCTAGAGCCCATTTCTAGGCTCTGCCAAAGCTTTCCCTTTGAATTCAACAAGACGATAAGCACCCTTCTTTAATAACTCCTTCATGATGAAATGTCCGAACAACATAGGTTTGAACTTGCCTACCCCCAGGGGATCCTTATCTTGGTCATAGACCAGGACAAGGTCGCCTTTGGAGAAAATCCGAGGAAAAAAGGACTGATCGTACTGACACTTGAATTTTTTCTTGTGAGCCTCATTAGCGAAGGCTGCGTCATGACATTTCTCATTGAGCTGCTTGCGATATAATAAGCATTCCTCAAGTGGTGAAGTGTATAGAAATAACCGTATTTCCAAATATAGAGATGGGATCTGGCACTCTTTTGGCAAGACTGCTTCCAGCCCGTAAACGAGTTGAAAAGGTGAAAAACCAGTTGTCATCTTTACAAACGTTTGGTAGGCCCACAATGCCGAGTACACCATCAAATTCCAATTCGACTTGGCCGAATTGATCGTTCACTGCTGAATAGTCTTGAGGGACTTAGTCACAACTTCCACCTGACCATTCACTTGTGTGTAGTAGGGTGATGAATGCCCTTGCCTCAACCCAAGATTTTATGTTAACTCAGACATCATTTTGTTCTGAAAGTGACTACCATGGTCAGTGACAATGTCCCTCGGGATGTTGAACCTTGCTACAATCTGGTTAAAAATAAAGAGAGCTATTGTTTCACCATCATCTTTGAACATTGACATAGCCTCGACCCACTTTGTGAAGTGGTCTATCGCTACGATGATGTAACGATGCCCCTTGGCTGAATCCAGGTGACATGTAGTATAATCAATCCCCCACTTGGTGAAGGGACCAACTGTAATGACAGGAAACATGGGAGTGGGGTGTGCCCTCATCTTCCAAGAGAATATCTGACACGGGTGGCACTTCTTGATCGATTCAATGCAATATTTGATCAATGTCGACCAAAAGTAACCTACTCATAGAATATTTTGGGTTATTTCCAACACAGAAAAATGACCACCACATGATCTAGTATGGCAGTCATTAAGCACGAGTTCCTCTTCTTCATGACTGAGACACTAACAGAGGATGCAATATACACCTCGACGATACAAAGTGTCGTTGAGAATGAGATAGTTTTTTTCCTGATGGCATATATGTCGACACTCATCGCAAGAATAAGAGGCAGGGCAATTCAAAGTCTAGATATAGACTATTATATCTCCATACCAGGGGTCCGAAGATGAAATTAGAAAAAGATCTCCTTTAATCGGTGATTCTTTGGGCGCAACATCACCTGACTCAACCGAAAGTTTCGAGATATTTTTTGCAAAGACCAATGACTTCTTAGATTTCGCAGAAACAAAATCCAAGTCAAATTCCTATAGGATAACAATACATCTATTGATATTTCCATCGATTACACATCGTGTCAACACGTATTGGAACAGATTCACAATGACAACGATGATGGTATTACGAAGCATAATATAATGACAGAACTGCTGGAAAACATGGATTGCTGCCAATGCAAGCTTCTCAACGTGGGAGTAGTTAAGTTCTTGTCCAACTAGGCCTCAACTCAGGTAATAAATCAGATTCTCTTCAAGCAGATCATCCTCTTGAACCAAGACCATACCGATGGTCGACTCTGCAGCGACCAAGTACAATAAGAAATATTTATTATAATTGGGAGGTTGGAGAAGAGGGGCAGAAGTGAGGGCGCATTTTAACGCTTCGAAAGAGCGCTGAGCAACTTCATCCCAATAGAATGGAACGTCCTTTTTTAGTAAACACATATTGGAACAGATTCACAACGACAATGATGATGGTATTAACAAGAATAATATAATGACGGAACCATTGGACAACATGGACTGCTGCCAACACAAGCTTCTCAATGTGGGAGTAGTTAAGTTATGGTCCAACCAGGCCTTGAATCAAGTTATAAATCACATGCTCTTCAAGAAGATCATACTCTTGAACCAAGACCATACCGATGGTCGACTCTGTAGCGGCCAAGTACAATAATAAATCTTTATTATAATTGGGAGGCCAGAGCAGAGAGGTAGACGCGAGGGCGCATTTTGACACTTCGAAACAACATTGAGAGGCTTCATCCCAATAGAAATGAACATCCTTTTTCATTAAACACATTAACCCTTTAGTGATCTCGACATAGTTTGCGATAAAACATCGAAGAAATTTGGATTTTCCCTATAAAATCTAAAGCTGAGGGATTGTGCACGGGGGAGGCAATTGAAGTATTGCCTAAACCTTTAGAGGATCGACCATGATCCCTATTGTAGAAACTATGGAACCTAGAAGATGACTCGACGTTACGCAAAATCTAGACTTGTTTGGATTCAAGTGAATCCGATAGTAGTGACATCGCTTAAAGATAAGTTGGAGGTACGCTGGATGACCAACTCTCTTACGAGATCATGATGCTAAATCATCAAGATAGGCCTCGACTATGTGTCTAAGATTGTGGAAAGAAAAAGACATGGCCCGCTGAAAAGTGGATCCAGTATTCTTGAGGCCAAAAGGCTTCTTTTGATAAGAAAATGTACTCCATGGACAAATAAAAGTTGTTTTATGCTGGTCTTCGGGCTTAATCTGTATTTGATCGTATCTCAAAAAACCATCCATGAAATAAAGGACCTCACAACCTACACATTCATTGACAATCTGGTCAATGAATGGGGTGGGAAAATTATCCTTGGGATAGGCCTTATTGAAATGACAAAATTCCATACATACGCGGATCGTTCCCTGCTTTTTGTTGACCAGAATGAGATTTGACACCCATTGAGTCAATTGAACGAGGTAGATAAAACGAGCTTTGAGCCGTTTATCTACTTCAACCTTAATAGCTGCTGCTTTCTTAGGATTATCGGATGAATCTTTTGTGGGACCGGCTTAGCATTAGGATACGTCATTATTTCATGTTCGATGATTCTTGGATCAATGCATGGCATTTCCTCGTAAGACTAGGAAAAAATGTCATGAAATTCCTTAAATAAATCTGTGCAGATTCAAATCTCCTCAGGGGAGTAGTCTACTCCGATGAAGACATTCTCTATGATGCCAGGGGTTCTGGAGATGTCAATAGGTATCGTTTCAAAGATGGTTTTCATATTACCTTTGGCATAAACTACGTGCATAACCAAAGGATTGATAGGACAAGACCTATCTCCAGTCATAGTCAACACAAATTCACTCACCTCAATTCTTCCTAACTCCTAGAGAAAATAAGATCTGTGATGGATATCATCTCAGGGTTTTTCTGGACTAGTCAATGCCTCTATAATCACCTAATCAGAGGGCAAGACCAATTCTAGGGAATCGGTAGTGGCGATGGAAACTTGAGCCCAAGTAGGCTCGAAAATTGGATCTAACTCCTATGTGGGAGTTAGATTAGGGTCGACGGAAGCTTGCTGGACTATAGAGTATGCAACCTCTGCTGCGGACAAAGGAATGGCCATGCCATGATGCTATGTCCCTTCCATCATGGTCTATGGGGAAATAAGAGTCCACAGATCATTAAAGTAAGTCGTACAAAATGACGCCACTTAAAATATTTCAGCCTTGGATTGGTCAGGGACAACCGATATGTACTTGACATCGCTGGAAGGAGGTGGGTAATCGAAAGTACCCATCAAAGGTGGGAATAAACCAAACCCTACATTGATAATGCTGGGATGTGGATTATCAATCATCGGGACTGTGGATTCCCTCGATGAAGGGTCAGGATGGGAAAAAGACAATTGATCAATGGAAAAGATCCAACCCTTGTTTGGAAACAATAAGACCCGAAAAACAATGGCGACCCCTACATGAATAGCATAGGTCCAACTCCTTCCTAACAAGAGATTGTAGTTGAGAGGTGCATACACCACTTCAATTTCGACGCACATGGTCTTTCCTCCTAGCTGCACGATGAAAGAAGGAATGATTCCATGTGGTCTAAATGAATTACCATCAAAAGTGGTAAGAAGAGTAGGTGACAGAGACAAAACAGGTTGGCCAATGGCCTTCCAACACGCCAATGACATCACACATGTTGAGGCGCCCTCATCAACCACCGTGTGTAAAATATTTCGTGTAAAATTTTTCTTGGTGTAAGCCACTACTATCGGAAATGCCACATGGTAAGGGAGATGAGGCTTCAAGTCGGTCATATCAAGCATGATTATTCTTGGATTACAAGTCTCAACAGATCCTAAGGTGACTAACAAAGCCTTTCTCTGCGAATGACAGCTCTTGAGGACCTCCAAAGCAGACATTGTGCAAGGGGGTTGTGACAAATCCTCCACCACAAAGAAATTCTAGGCGGCCCTCACATTTGGATTGTGGGAAGCTTTCTTGAACGCCCCTTTCATGATGCGTGTCATTGTTTCACCCATCATCTTCTCGATTTGGAGAGGAACATGTGTGTTTTTGGGTTCTTTACCCTTCTCAGAAGTGTTTGGCATTCCGTAATCATGTGTCCTAGTCGCTATGTGGGCATCACCTTTCAACATATAAACATTCAAGGTCAAGGGATTACTAGATGACGAAGGGGGTCCTTGACTACCCCCATCCACGTTCGAGGAGGCTTGAGTTAAAGTTTTCCCTTGTGGAAATGGGTTCGTTAACACAGCAGGCTGCTACTGCACGAATAACTTCTGGGCCTCTGCAAGCCGAGGATATAGGTGAGTCGGGTGGTATTCCATGCAAAGGTTACACGAATACTTCGACTTTATTTTATCTGTGTTTCCCCCGCTAGCATTATTGGTGGGTTTATTATCCCCCTTATGCTTCTTTCACTGTTTCTTCTTTCTGTCATCTTTCTGGTTGGCCTTCGGGTTTGTCGATTGCACACTATGTACATACGACGTTTGAGAAGGGGGAGCAGTAAAACGAGTGTTTTGGCTAGCCGCTGTCTGCTGTATCAACAATTGTTGCAATTGATTTGACAAATGATCAGCGGGCTTCGCTTGTGCTGAACAAATGATACCATTAGCATGTGGTCTAGACTTCTGTTTGGTCTTGTCAAGAATGGACTGCGGTGCATCTGGAAAAGCTTCATAAAGTAAACCAGATTGAGAGTATATCAGTTCTAGCCATTGAGCTCTCATTATCGCTTCTTCCTTAGAAAACACTCCCGAGGTTGCAACGTCTTTGGATAACTAAGGTACCAAAGACTTAAGTAACCACTCGAGTATAAAAGTCGGTGGGACTGGTACTTTTATCAACCTCTTCCGATCCCACCATTTTCGGATGTGATCTGAGATATGGTCAGCCTTTGTTTTCTCAAATTTGGCCAGCAACCCGGTGTCGACATCATATCTCGCAGGTAATTGGAAATTATTAAGAAAAACCATTTCCAATTCACCAAAAGTAGAGTATCTTAAGTGGTCGAGCTCAATGTACCATTTTGCGGCACTCCCAATAAGAGTGTGTTGAAACAGATGAAATTGGACGGAGTTGTCTCTCAATGATTTGGATGACCACCATAGGTGAAAGGTGGTCACATGATCACCTGGATCTTCGTTAGGCTTACCTTCGAACTTTGGAATGTCCGAGGACAAATTGGTCATCATATGAGGCCAACACGGATCGTGACAGATTGGGTCGTTTAACAATCTTGACAAGTTTGGCAAATGCAATGTTTCCAGAAAAGGTAGCTTAGGTTGTTGAGTATATATAGGGGGAAAGGGGCCTGGATTTTGGCTGGCACCAGGTTTCTAGGAAAATTTAGGCTGCTGACCAGGGTTCTAGTAAATTCCATGGCCATGGCCAGTGTAAGGGTGCTACGCTTGTTGAGACATCATCGACTGACTCCCATAATTGGATGCTAAGGGCTGGGAAGGGATTTCTCTTGATGTTGTGTTCCAAACGTTATGGAAAGGGTTACCCCCTACTGATTCGACGGGCATAGGTACTGAGCGTTTCCCAGGGTTCCATTGGCCATGGAAGGGGTTACCACAGATTCTAGAATCCTTGAGAGGTGTTTCCCCCCTGTGCAGGGATAATACCCTGCATAGGATTTTGTGATCCAAAACCAGGGTTGCCCCTGACTGATACGATAGTTGACGAGAATGCATTGTTAACAAATGTGCCAAACAAAGAGAATGACAAAGAACCCACTGGTGTGATGTTGGAAGACAGTCCTTGACTACCTGCTTCGAACAAGATGTAGTTCCTTTTTGGCCAGACGGGTTGCTGGGGAGCACCGCCTAGCATGGAGAAAGACAAAGGTATATGACCCCCATCGTAAGGGAAAGAGTTATAGGTGGGTCATGTGTCGCCATGGACCCTTGCAGAGGAGCGTTAGAGATACCTGGCCCCATACCCATAGTCTGTAGGGTGGAGTAAGAGAGGACAAAGTTCATATCAAAGCAAGGCATCCCGTATGATTGCAATCATAGACATAATCAAACCACTTCCCGAAGTAGAGGCGGTCAAGACCATGGTGGTCCAGACCGACGAAGGTGGGTTAGGAGGTGGAATGTTCCCTATAGTGGTAGCCGTAGAGGGGGTGTGAGGACTCCCTCATGAAGTAGCAACGTTTGCTTCCATTGATGCTTGCAAGACTATTTCATGCTCACAATGAGCTACCCTTGGGGGGACAACTTGTACCACGATGGGTGTCGACAAGTCAGTGATCGAAGAATTGGCTAGCCTGAGAGATTCCTCTCCAAGGTCAGAAACAATAGGCTCCTCTAGATGCAAGAGTTATTCTCTCAAGGATGGCATGGGTGCAGTTTCCTATGGCTCGGTTGCCTCAAATGACCCTTGTTGGTCAAGTATTCGCCTTACCGGTGGTGGGGGCAGCTCCAATTCAACCGATGACAAGCCCTGAAACCTTTGTGACCGACGGAGCTCTTAATATTCCACTTTGTGAGAATATAAACGACACACTAGGGATTTTACTAACGTTGAAAACCAACACACACTAAAAAGATTTCCTATGAGATAAAGCAATCAAACCACTAGCAAATTGGAAGAACAATTACACCAACCAACACTAGAGCAACTTACCAGTGCAAGTGAAACTCGAATATGGAAGCACTCTCTAGGTATACTCTGTAAAGAGTGGCCTGATGTCTGCCCTAGGTACCGCGATATACCCCCACAGTCACCTATGTAAGTCACTAGAATAAAGGAAACTAGGTTTCCAACACGTGAACAGTCACCAGGTGGGTACAATTGACAGTTGGGTCTACTGCAATGAGAAGGGTATCAAGCCCCAAAACCTATCGAGGGTTTCTAAAGAAAGTGTTCCAGAAGATGACTGAGGACCTTGAATGGATTAGAGACCCACGAAGCTCCATGGCAGATGCGATCAACAAAATCCCAAGACAAGTCCTCTATATGTGTTCCCCACTACGCTTGGTCCAGATTTAGAGGGGTTGTCTCTGCTACCTTTCCGCACACGACCTCATGTTTAGCCCTTGCGTTAGAGGGGGGTCCTGGATAGCTTTCATGTTTACTGAAATTTTCAGACTCCCTAGATCAGACTCATATGTTTGTTTTATAGCCTCGAAGAGTTTCCTCTCCAACCTAAATCAAGGCTCTAGCCTAGACTAGTTGATGGACCCTACAAACATAAAGTCCAATAAATTTTAATTAAGCATTAATTTTAAGTGGTTTGGCTTAATTCAAGAAAACAAAAATGAAACTAGTGGTGTATTTTAAGAGACGAAAGGGAAGAGCATTAAATGAAACTGAAAGCAAACTACTTCTTTTTGACAAATAAAGATTTGCAAATTTAAACTCTTTAACCAACTTTTCGTAACTACTTTTTCTAAGATCTTTTAAAAGAAAAACCCAAAACAAGATTTCGCTCGACTACAAGCTACTTCGTGTTCTAAGCATTCAGTAAAGAACTTAAGAAAGCACTCTTTCTCCTGATAAGAAAAGACAACTAACCTAACTACTTAACTAAACACAGATTTTTTTTTTTTTTTTTTTTTTT
>ML790710.1:122819-141331 GCA_009831015.1 Picea engelmannii
TGACTTCAGGTCTACTGTGGATCGCAAGGAGTCACTGATGATACTGAGCAAGCTGATCAGAAAAGACTCACAAACACGTCTCAAACACTTACAAAGAAAACACAAGAAATCTTGATAAAGATAAGCTAAACTGACATCAAACCCAGGCTACAGTCTGTAACAACAGAGACCAGTACTAGATCAAGAAACCCATGAGAAGTATGACTTCAATCAGGAAAGAGGTTGACTTCCTCTTGTTTCAGAAAAAATTTCTTGACACAGGCATGCAACTGACACTTAAGAAGCCTGCGCATGTACGCGGGATGTCTAAAGGTAGGGTGCGTATGTACATGTGCAGACCCAAAGCAGGCCGCGTACACCTCTGTAAATTGTCAGAAATAAAACTAACAGATAGGCTGACAAGAAAGGGAGTACTGGTATGGCAGACCATAATCCCTTAAAGACTTAGAAACTTACAAAAAACTCAAAAAAAGTAATCAAACCAATTAAAAAACCCAAAACGATATCCTCTAAAAACCCTAGAGGCTTCCTTAGTATGGTCACCAATTCTTCTATAGTGGGAAAACCCCCCTATGGACTACGCTAGGGTTCAACATGTAGGTAGAGATAACTGTCTAAAGTCTCCTAATTTTTAACAAATACCCAAATATACCCCACATTCATGCATAAAACAAAAGGTAAAAGATCTGGTATCTCTACCTTAAACTCTGCGTTCGGTGTCGATCCTTTTGCGTTTGATTGTTCCTTGACTACAATTCTCCTCCCAAGGCTGACTTGCACTCATAAAAAGACAAACAAAGAACTATGAACATGCATATTATATATGAATTAGTCGGTTAGATGTCATAATCAAATATAAATCAAACATAAAGATTGAACACATCATATTCGAGACAGAAAATGTATTCCTTTTTATTAATCTCACAAATTTACTTACAATGAGATCAATGACTGCTCGTTGAACCTGGTTTGGGCTCCTCTTCACCAATCTCCAACTGTGCTACTACGTATCTTTCTCCTCTTCATCTCTCTCTAGGGAATAGATTATGCTTGCAATGGAGGAAAAAGGAAAGAATAGGGAATTCTGGCTCAAAACTCACAATGCGGCTACAAATTCTTGGGGCAAGGGGGGAAAGTGAAATGGGCAAAGTTTCACTGTTCTTATGCTTAGCTTTGGAATGCAACCCCAACACCTTCTTTTATATGACAAAAGGATGGTTATTCGAATGGGTGACGTGCTATAGGCAGTGGGATAGTTGGAAAACTACCCAATATCCCGTAATCTCAATGAATCCCTTGGAAGTTTTTAATTTTTACAACATTTGTGGGCATACGCGGGCTGTAATGGTGCAACTAGCGTACATACGCAATCTGTAGCAGTGCAGGAAGTGTGTGTACACTGAAAATAGTGGTGCAGGGTGTGTACATCTTCAAAAATAGTGTTTTTAAGAAGAGTTGCTTAGTGATGGCTTGGCAAAAATGATAAGTATGAGGGCTTGATGCCAGGTATGCATATATGGTGCAATTTAGGGTTATAACAAAGACACTACATGAATTGCAACGTGTGAATAGATTTATTGCTGTAGAACATAAGGGAAATCCCCTAGTCAATGAACAACAAGGAGATGTTGATTGCTGGGTTCAAGGTGACCTACCTATACTTAAAGTAGGACCAGAGTGCACAGTAGGACTACAATTCCATGTAACTCTGAGACACACTGAGGGTATGGCCGACATGCAAAGTCAAGAGTTTTGAGAAATGGTCGACAAAAGCTTATGGAATTCCTTCGAACAAGAGCATGAGACATATAGAGGACTCTGGCAGCATAGACTTGATGATGGAATTTTATGATGTAGGAGGCATCAATCAAACTGTCCATAGGGGCTGGAAGAATAAATAGTTAGAGGAGTAAACTCTACGCAACGAGCTCAACTTCCTAAGTTCATGCTAAACTCGAACTTTGGATGACAAGTGGACTTGGAAGTTTGTACTCTGTTCAAAGGTGACACAACTACTGCCGATATAAGATAATATTCCTTTCCCACCCATATTTTTTTTTTCATAGGAAAATGAATGTTATGATACAAAGGAGGAAATGAGTGTCATGAGTAAGCAACTAGTTCCAAACAATGGAACATACCAATGCTCAATGCAATGAAGTTCATGCAAGGAATGGACACTTGGGGGAATGTTTCCTCTTAGGGTACATGGTGTCAAGTTGTAAAGGATATAAATAAGACTCTTCTTGTGATCTAGTTGGATATCGGTGGCCACCCACCTTTTCCGACTGGCTCAAAACAATTTTTTGGCAATTTTGGCAATTTACTATTTTTAGCAGTTTTTAACTTACGGGGCCATTTTGAGGGCCCAAATAAAGGTTTTTAGAGATATATTTTCTCAATTATATCCATAGGAATGATTTATCCCCTATAATTAATCTCCTCGATGATACCTTTCCAACGAGCTATTATACGCCTAAAACAGAGATCGTATGCAAAAATTACGACCCCGAGAAGTTGATGTACTAACTTACCCAAATGGGGCCCACACGAATTTTGGCGCTTCATCTCCTAGGGTTAGGTTTTTGGATGTCTAGGATTTTTGGCATTCATGTTTATTGTAAAAAGGCCTTCAGAGCCTCATTGTAATCATCTTCTTGCGAATGCAAGTAGTCGTCACATCTCTTCTCAGAGATAAGCTGCCACCATTCTAGTGAGTCTTTCACTCTGTATTTTTACAGTCTCTGTACATTTCTTTCATTAATAGCAATAGTGTATTACTGTATATCTGTGTTATGGTTACATATTTGATACATTTCTGTTATATTATTGAATATTTGTGATATCTCTGCGCATTTCTTTATTATATCTCCGCTCTCATTTCGTGCCGAAAATAATCTGGATCATCTTGGTTGCTGATGCAAATTGCTGAGTTAATAGGCTTATAATGAGAAAGAGGGAACTAGAAATAGGCTCAATACAACAAGCAGGGGGATGAAATGCAATTACAACTTAACTCCAAAGAATGTCCTTTTTCATAAATTTAGCTCCTAGGCCTGGAAAAGTATAAAACAATGCTAAAGATAACTCTTCTAGCCAATGTTGACTAAAGCGTTCCTTTTTCGAAATTAGTCTAGTTGGTCTGAAAAAGGGTTAATATTAATCTAAATAGACATCTTTTCAAGTACATTTAACAAGTGTGAAATAGACAAGCTCACTCGACAATATTTTCGCTTTTGAGAGAGTTGTAAAAGAGATTAAAAAATACTTGGTGGAGGTCCCATAGGTGAAGGTTAGAATGCTTATGAGTACGAATATGAGGTTAGAACGCAAAGTCATATCAAAACTATAAGCGATTCTTGGTCCTATGGAATAATCTTTGCATGGGCACCAAATGGCATAAAGGTTCTAACTAGTGCACCCATGTTTGATAAGCCTCTACCACTAAATAACGAAACTTCTAGTAGCAGTAAGAAGATTTCATGTTGATAATAAATGGGTTCATACCTAAGGCATACAGATCATAGTCATACGAAAATGAAAATATGAAAAATGGATTGAGAACCTATCCTATATGCTAGGGATAGAAAATACCCAATGAAGGCATGAACAGGCGATATGACACTAGAAATCGCAAAAATCCCTGGACAAAACCAACAAAATCAACTCCTTTCACTGCACTATTAGTCCACTAGGTCAAAACTTAGCATACACTATATAAAGTGGAAATTGTTTTTCTACTAATAGTAAAAATGAACAATTTTACCATACCATTTTGAGTTTTTTACCCACATAGTGTGTTTTAGACCATTTTCCCCATGATCTTCAAGTGCTGATTGCGGGAGCTACGATCAAAGGAATTGGCAACCATCTGGAGCAAGTAAGTGCCCCTCCCCTATTGTTCATTTCTAGTGGTTTAAATTTCAAATTAAGTCCTCATTTTTTGAGCTTTTGAGGGCACAACATACAAATTAGGGTGTACGCAAACTATCGTTCATTAGGTTTCATATATGGAGACATCTACGTGGGAAAAGCAAAGCCTTCTTGCGTATGTGTGGTCATACACACGATTGTTAACACTGCAACCCACATACAAGTCCAAAAATAAGTTTTTTGATGGATTTAACTCAAAAAATGGTTTCCTTTTCCAGGATGGTGCTTGAATGGAGAGAGAGGGAGCATGAGGAGGTGGATGTAGCAGTGGAAAGTGATGTGTGAGCCTAACTGGCTCTAAAAATATGTGGGCTATGTAAATTTTTGTCTCTTAAAGGGTTGGGGGCTCAAGTGAGGTTACTCCAAATGCTCATAAAATTTTGGGATCTAGAGACAAAGACCTTCAATATCGATGGGAAACCATTGAGAATTGAAGTAGACAAAATCTATTTTCTCACAGGATCGTCTCTCCAGGGCGAGGTGGTGAATATCAAAGACTGGGGGGATGGGGGTGGTATAAACATAGAGGATTAAATTTCCACCCACTATGTTGTGGGAACAAATAAAGTAGGGAGAAAACTCTCCATCGGGGAAATCAAAAACCTGATTTTGAAGATCGTCATTCTTATCCTTACACGGATCTCTGAATTAGCCTCATTGCACTAGGCTTCAAGGCTACTCATGTTCTACACAGTGGAGTGTTTATGACCCACTTTTTATGTCTGGTGTACCTCACTACTAACTAACATGAAGAGTCAAATGACAGATTGAAACAGGAGAGAAAGAGAAACTTTGGGTTTGCATCCATCTTGTGTAGTTTTTTCTTTGAGCGAGTTCAGGGTTTGAGCCCTAGAGTGGATATCACTCCACACAGACAACGTGATCCAACCATGTCATGGTGGACCAACATGATGAGGCTGTTAGGAGGTAGTAGGGTTATAACCTCTACAACAATGAGTTATTTTTATGGTGGTGTCGGGAGGTGATAGCCATTGGCGACTATCCCTATGTTGGGATTAACTACAGAGGGAATCTAGATATGCATATTCCACCAAGCTCCTCCTACGGTGATATAAGTATTAATTTTTTTTTGAATATTTCATTTTTTTCTTTTTTTCAAAAAGAATAAAAAACACGAATATTTTTGTATGGTATCAAGTATTAACAACTGGCTTGTCATGTAGATGTAGGTCTATAAATACAGATGGATTCCCATGACATCAACAGAGAAACTGGGGAGATGAGAATGCGGGACAAGATGCCGATAGAGTGCTACAAAATGTGTAGGGGAACCTGTCTCATTTGACACACATGATTCCTATGGTTCAGGTGGAGGATCTTCTAGAGGCTATTTAACGACAGGTGGCGGGTGTGCCCTGTGCATGGGTGTGAGTCTTCTAGAATCTCACAAATGTCGTACTATGCTATCATGATATGCATTCGGAGCCATATGCGTAGATTCCATGGTCATATATATACCGTCCATATATGTATTTTTAGGGTGTGAGCCCCATTCTATACTATGACACCATATTTTTTGAAAATATGAAATATAAAATCATTGGTCCTCTTCTTTACTTATATATGTTACAATGTGTACATTGATTAATGTGTTTTCTTTACTTTAGTTATGTGGCATATTCCAATCTAAAACATAATTATCATATTTATCAGATACATAATTAGAACTTCTAGGTATGTGATTATAAGTAATAAAATCAAAGTATCGTTCCAAAATTCATACCCGTAGGAATCATTGAAGTAGAGTAGGGTTTCACACAAGGTAACTGTTGTTTAACTAACATACGACTAACTGGGAGTCTAGGAAAATCTATAAAGATATAACACCATGTGAAATGATGTCAAGTGATAGTTCTATAATGGCGCTATACTCAACCACATTATTCATTGATGGCTCTAGAAAAATGCCACCTAAAGACACCAGTTGGTCCTCAGGTGAGTGAATGACCCATGCGATGAAAGCCGTGTTCCTTGTATGACGACTGGCACCATCTATGAATCCTAAGTAAACTGAAGACTTCGTTGACATTTTCCAACCAAAGGAAAACCTAATAAGAAATCTGGTGACACAAAGAAATATCTATCTATCTATCTGTCTACACACACACACACACACACACACACTAAGATACATTAGTATACAAATATTCATGACCAATCTTGAGGGTGCAAACGTAATATATTTTCAAGTAGAGCCCATTTCTTGGCTGAACCATCATATTGCCTTCATAATGCTCCAATTCATAGGCTCCTTTTTATAAAACATGTTGCACGATATAAGGACCGTACCACATGGGGTTGAACTTGCCTGCCCCCAACGGTTCTTTGGCTTGGTCATACAAGAGGACCAATTATTCACCCTCAACGTACTATTGAGGATAGACATACCTATCACACTAGACCTTAAAATTCCATTTATTCACTTTGATATCCGTAGAGGCATCTCAACGCTGCTCATCTAGGTGCTCTAGGTGTACAAGGCGTTCTTCGAGATAGAAAGTGTTAAGTAGGAGCTCAAATTCCAGTTTAAGGGAAGGGATTTCACATTCAATCAGAATGATTGACTCCACAGCATGTACTAAATTGGTGGAAGTCTTAACTGAGTTTTGATATGCCCAAAGCATAGGGTAAATCATTAGATGCAAGTCAAATTCACTCTGATTGAAATTTTTTTGCAAGATGGACTTGAGAGATTTATTCACTGCCTCTACTTTTCCATTTGCGTGGGGATAGTAAGGGAAAGAATGACCATGTTCAAACCCTAGTTTTGATGATAACTCCTTCATCATTTCATTCTAAAAGTGACTGCCATGATCCATGACAATCTCCTTTGGGATTCTGAATCGGGCTATAATTTGGTTGAATACAAATAATATGATAGTCTTACCATCAGACTTAATAGTAGGCATGGCCTCTTCCCATTTAGTGAAGTAGTCCACGACCATGATAATATGTTGATTCTCCCCACCTGAAGCTGGGTTACAATCCATAAAATCCATCCCCCACTTGGTGAAGGGACCAAAGATGATTATTGTGTGAAGAGGGGTTGGATGTGTGCACATTTTCCGAGCGAATGCCTAGCAAGGGTGACACTTCTTGACCAGTTCAACAAAATCTTTAAAAATTGACAACAAAAAATAACCATCTCACAATACTTTTTGGGTTGTCGTAAGCCCAGATAGATGAAAACCACAAGACCCACTGTGACATCATTAAGAATAGACTTACATTCCCTGTGATTCAAGAAATGATGCAAGATAATATATACTCCTCGACGATACAAAGTGTCGTCAACGATAAGGTAATTTTTATCTTGATGTTGTATGCGTCGTTGATCATCTCTCGAGAGATGTTGGGGTAAATTCAAGGTTTGAATATAAATCAAAATGTCTCCATACTAGGGGTCCGAAGATGAGATAAGGAAAATATGTTCATACACGAATGAATCATCATGAATGACATCCTCATCCATTCGAGCGAAGTCTAATATTAACTCAGAAAAAACTAGTGATTTCTTAGACTTCATTGAAGAAAAATCAAGGTCAAATGCTTGCAAAATGACAATCCACTTATTTTATTTCCCCCCTATGATATGCCTGGTAAGGATGTATTGAAATGGATTTATATCAACAACTACGGTATTTTTGCAAAGCAATATATAATGTCGTAATCTTCGAGCCACATGTATGAAAACCAAGGCTATTTTGTCAACGTGAGAGTACTTAAGTTCAGGATGGACTAATTTTCGATTAAGGTAGTAGATAATGTGCTCATGGAGCGCATCGTCCTCCTAAACCAGAACTGTACCAACCACCCCTTCATACATGACAATATAAGGTAAGTAATCTCTACTGTAGTCCAGAGGGTTCAATAGAGGCATCGATACCAAGGCTTTATTAAGAGCATCGAAGGATTCCTGGGCTCGCTCATCCCATATAAACAAAGTATCCTTTTTCAAAAGATGCACAAAACCCTTAGTTATATTGGCATAATTCACTATGAACATAAGTAACAAGTTAGGCTTCCCCTGTAAACCCTGAAGTTGATGAATGTTGTGAAGGGGAGGTGATATGGATTTAGGTGTGGAATGAACTGATTAAAAAAATGAATACAATAAACACAGAGATATGAAGAATAACATAGATATCCAGTGAACAATATCTTCTATTGAATAATGAAATAGGCTGAAACTATAAAGCTGCAGAACTGAAACACTTGCTCCAATGGTGATAGCTATATATGATAAGAGATGTGGCTGCTATGTGCATCCGTATGAGTAGAATCGATTACAATGAGGCTCCAAAGGCCTTTTTGATATTAGTCATGAATGATAAATCCCTAGACATCCTAAAACCTAACCCTATAAGGTGAAACGCCAAAAGTCATGTGGGACCTTATGGGTAAGTTGGTGTAAGTTGGTACCTAAACTTCCCAGGGTCAAAACATTTGCATACGACCTCCAATTTAGGTGTGTGATAGCCCATTGGAAAGGTCTTTCACATAAATACGCATTCCACCATTAAACTCTCACTCTGTCTATAGTTTGATTGTGGCAAGTAAAAAAAACAATGCTTAGGGCTCCAAAAGGGCCCTGGAAGTACATCAAGATGTGATGACATGAAAAAATACAAAATAAGTCAGTTGGATTACGTGAGAGGCCACTTGTATCCACCTAGAGGATGTGTGGGGATTTAGACTGCAACAGAAGTGTAGAACCCACAATTACAAAGGAGTACAAAAGAACATTTTGAACAAAAAATGGACTAGAGGAGCTGGTTGGAATAAGTTGGTGGCCACCAATATCCACCTGGATCAATTATCCCCCCTTAGGAAGCAATGGTCTCCATTGCATTTATTTCCCCCATCAGTTGAGGAAACTTTTGTTGGATTTGGCCCCATGTGAGCCACTTGCCTTGGTGTAGGAGTTTCCTTGCCTTGACAACTCGATAAAGCTAGATCCTTTGCTGGCGAGTGCATTTGACCTATGTGTCCACTATATAATCATTGGATTCTTGTTCCATGCACTCAGGGTTGGGATTTGTTGGTGTCATCTATTCTGTGATCTATGAGGTGTCCAATAATGGTGGAAAATATTGCCAAAGGTGGTCCACATTGAACACTAGATGCATGCCAAGGAAGGGTGGAGTGTTGAGCTCAAAAGAATTACTACCCACAACCTTGGTGATAGTGTAAGGCCCATAATGAAGCAAGCGAAGATTCTGATGGGGTCCTGTGAAACTCTCCTTCTACAAAAGTAGCCAAAATTTGTTGCCAACCTAAAACTGGTGTGGTACCCTGTGTTGATCATGGCGCTGCTTGTACTTAGAATTGGATTTTTGCAAAATATCCTAGACCTATTGGCAGATGTGCTAAATATTCTTAATGAATCTGGTGGCTTTGTCGATTTGTAGACTGATCATGGGAAGAGTCTGTCTATCTGGTGGCAAGAGGAAGTGAAATATCAATGGGTCCCAAGGGTTAGAATCCCAAACCCACCTGAAATGGGCTATGGTCGGTGGAGCTATGGAGAGCCTTGTTATAACTGTGTTGAACATGGGGGAGACTCTCATCCCATGTACGTGGATGCTTATAATTGTACATGTGTAGGATGTGCACAATCATCTAATTGATGACCTCTATTTGACCATCGGTTTGGGGGTGGAAAGAAATGGGTTTTGTGAGCCTGGTGTCCAATAGAGACTAGAGGCTAGACCAAAATGTGTTGAGGAAACTATTGTCACGGTCATAGATGATGGTCTTTGGTATCCCAAAGTGGACCCACCCATGTTTGAAGAAGAGCTTGGAAGTATATTCCACTATGATATTCTTCTTCCAGGCTGTGAGGATGGCCATCTTTGAAAACCGATCAATGACCACAAATACATAGTCATTTCCTTGCTTGGTGGACGACAAGCGAACCATGCAATCCATTGAGATGGATTCTCAAGGATTCTCGGGAATAGGAAGATGGTTGTATAAGCCTTGATTCTTGATGGTTGGATTGGAAATGTCACATGCAGTGCAAGATATGATATACTTGCTGACGTCCCGTCGAAGTTTTGGCCAATAAAAAAGTTTCTGAAGAACGACAATAGTTTTCTCCACGCCAAAATGTCTTGCCACCCGACAGTAGTGGGATTCCCAAATCATATTTGCAAGATCTCTTGTAGGAACACATAGATGGCCCAGGTGGCATTAGATTCTGTCCTAAATGTGCAAATCGGTGACAGTTACGCCTGTACCCAAGAGATGATAGGTGGTGGTGAAATCCAGATCTTGCTAATAAATTTGAAGCCACTCAGATGCTTCATGTCCACATGAATGGAGCAAAGTGGTGAGTGTAGCCATAGGAGGCCGACTATGGAAGTCAATGAAATGATTGGAGATACTTGTCTTATACTTGATGTTGAGATGCAACTATTGTAGGTATGTGGACCACTTCTAATGGCAGTTTTTTTACAATTTCCCCTATGTCTGTATGAACTATAGAGGTTTGTGATCAGTGTGTATGATCATCTCTTTTCATAGAATGTAATGTTTCCATTGGCAGAAGGCTTGTATAATGGAATACATTTCCTTGTCATTGGTGGGGTATTTCTAGACAGTATCAGAAAGTGTCTCACTATGGTATGCCACTGGATGCCCATGCTAAGTGAGAACTGCACCCACAACATAGTCAGATGCATTAGTCTCAATCTCAAACTATTGATGTATATTGGGAAAGGAGAGTACTAGAGATGAGCACAAGCGATGCTTCAGATCATCAAATTCTTGTTGTTTCTCCTTCCCCCACACGAACCTGGCCCTACCACCTCCCTTGGTCACCTGGCTAAGGGCCCATGCAATATGGGAGAATACCAACATGAACCGTCGGTAGAAGTTGGCTAGTCCCAAAAATATTTGAAGCTCGATCAGTGTGGTTGAGGCTGGAAAATCACAGATGAATTGGATCTTAGCTGGATTGACATGTACCCCATGCTCATCAACAATGTAGTCGAAGTATTGGACCTTGATCATTCCAAAAGAGAATTTTTCCAAGTTGGCATAAATCTTGTGCTGCCACAGAATGCTCAAAACCTGCTGAATATGCCACATGTGCTCCTTCCACGTTCTGCTGAAGAGGATGATGTCATCCAAATATACCACTAAAAAGGAGTTGGTGAAGGGTCTCAACACATCATCCATCAACTTCATGAAAGTGGCTGGTGCATTTGTTAATCCAAAGGGCATGACTAGCCATCTAAAGATACCTTATTTAGATTTGAAGGTTGTCTTCCATACATCAGTTGGTTCGATAGGAACCCGGTGGTAGCCAGAATTCAAGTCAATCTTGCTGAAGAAATTTCCCCCCTTGATGTGGTCAAGAAGGTCATCAATCCTGGGAATGGGGTATTGGTTCCTAACTGTGATTTTGTTTAAGTCTCTATAATCAATCCAGAGTTGCCATGTCCTGTCCTTCTTTTGCACCAGTACAATCAGCCTTTTGCAAGGGGAGGAGAAGGGTTTCATGTGCCCCTTTTGAATAAACTCTTCAATATGTCACCTGATTTCATCATTTTATATCAGAGAGCGACGATAGACTGGTCCATTAGGTAGAGGTGCACTGGGGGTCAAATCAATTGGATTCTTTTCTTGGAAATGTAATGGTACCCCTGTAGGTGAGGAGAAGATGTCTCTATATTCTTCCAAGATCTCGTCCACTTGCATCTGCTGCAAAGAGAGGCTCTATGTAGAGGCCACTGATGTGGTGGCGACCTTTTTCTTATTTTGAGCACAGATCAAAAAGAAGATGAACTTCCCAGTTTATGAGATGACTTTACTGCGTTGATTAGTAGATATTAAAGAAATAATAGTAGGTGGCGCTACCTATGGTATCCTGTACAATTGTTTACCCAAAGTAATAATAACACTGCAAGGTATAGACTCATACACAACAAGACACTTCCACAAATATAGTTGGCCAAAAATAATATCACAAACTTCAAGGGGAGCGATATCACAGAGTACCTCATATTTGAAAGGATTGATTCCATAGGGAAGATGACACTGTTGGCTGACACACAGATCTCTTTCTTGGTGAAGCCAATCGATGGTGTAGGGCTACGGGTGTGGTGTCATTGGCAGGGCCAACTGCTTGACGATCTCTAATGAAATCAAGCTCTTCTGGCTACCACTATCGACAATGAAACGAAGTGGATCCCCGTTTACCCGCATCTGCGAGTGAAAGAGGTGTTACCCTTCCTTTGGTTCTTCTGGTTGGCTTGGTCGTACTTTGGTGGTAGTGACAGTGGCTCTGGGCTCAACATTGATAATCCACTTCCCTCCTTCAGGATTTGATTCAGAATCAGAATAGGCCTCTTATTCAGAAGCCTTCAATTCGACCATGAGGGATTTCTAGGAGCGAAATTATTTGGTGTTGTGCCAAGGGCTTTTATGGCACTCACACCATTTTCCCGTGTCTTTCTTCATCTTCTCATTTACCTTCTTATGTTGTGGCTTGGACTGGTTGTCCTGAGGGAGACCATGTTGAATTGGTCCCTTTCTGTGTGGGTTGGGGTTGCCTTTTCCCTGCTTCGAATGTGATGGGTTTGTAGATCCAAACTCTTGCCTTTTCTGCTTCAATTTCAGCTCGATATTGAAAACATATCTATAAGATGTGCCCAATGAGGCTATGTCCAGAAAATCCATTTCTATTTGAATGTATCTATGCAAACAACTGCGGTACTTGAGAACCATATGACGCTCAAAGTATTTGATACCCAATTTGGTGAGTAGGGTATGGAAAATATTGGTGAAATATGGTAATTTTTGGTCGTTTTCTTGATGCAGGGTGGTCCATCTGGTGTACTGGTCCTTGTATCTTCCAACAGGGTAATATTGTTCTTTAATGGGGTCCTATAAGGAATCCCATGTAGGGACCACCGCAAAAATTTCATATTCCTCCACATCCCTTTGCTCAGAGTAAGTATCCCACCAATCTTTCACATGGGGAACAACCTTGAGGAGTGAAAAAGTGATATTTTCCCTATCGAAAAAATTGTGGACTGAAAAATATCCTTCGAGAAGATTCAAACATTTATCTACAACATCCACATCTATCATTCCTTCAAGCAATGGAATATAAAAATTTACGTGTACCTTGAAGGGGGTTGCATGGCCACTTGATGAATATGCTTTTCCTGTGGGTAGTCGTCGAAGGATCTGGGTGATGTTGTCCATCATTTTGTTCCTTTGTCGCATGCGGGATTTCTTGAGAAACATTTTAATAGGATCTCCTACTCCATCATATTTATTTTCATCCCCCATGGATGTTTTTCAAGATCGGTGCAACCGATCCTCTAATTGCTCGATTGGTTCAAGTCCCAACTTCTTGTACCCAGATCTTGTCAGGGACATGCACAAAGAAAAATAAATGATGAGCAGGCCGCTATGATACCACTGATCCAGATTTAGGAGTAGAACAAACTGATTAATAGATTGAATACAATAAACACAGAGATATGAAGAATAATACAGATATCCAGTGAACAATATATTCTATTGACTAATGAAATAGGTTGAAACTGTAAAATTGCAGAATTGAAACACTTTCTTGAATGGTGGTAGCTATATTTGAGAAGAGATGTGGCTTCTATGCACATCCATCTAAGCATAATGGATTACAATGAGTCTCTAGAGGCCTTTTTGATATTACTCATGAATGCCAAAACCCTAGATATCTAAAAACCTAACCCTAGAAGGTGAAACATCAAAATTCATGTGGGCCCCTATGGGTAAGTTGGTGTAAGTTGGTATCTCAACTTCCCAGGGTCGTAACATTTGCATACGACCTTTGTTTTAGGTGTGTGATAGCCTGTTGTAAATTTCTTTTAGAGAGCTACACATTCCACTGTCAAAATCTATCTCCGTTTATAGTTTGACTGTGGCGAGTAAAAAAAAAACGTTTAGGGCTCCAAAATGGGCTTGGAAGTACAACAAGATGTGCTAACATGAAAACATACAAAATAAGCCAATTGGATTAGGTGAGAGGCCACTGGTATCCACCTAGAGGACGTGTGGGACTTCAGACAACCCATAAAGTGTAGAACCCACAATTACAAAGGAGTATAGAAGAACATGCTGAAGAAAAAAAGAACAAGAGGAGCCAATTGGAATAGGTGGGTAGCCACCAATATCCACCTGGATCAGGAGGAAATCAAAGTACTTCCTCAACCTTCATATGATCCACCATGACCTCATGCTCATAGAATAAGAATCTTAAAAGATGTCCAGACCTAATTCAAAACATGCACTTATGAGGGTTTAAACAAATGCGATAATAATACCATCTCTCAAATACAAGTCAAAGGTGATTAGAGTGATATAATCTCTAGTAAGAGTGAGCAGTGATATCATTGAGGTAAGATTCCACAATATGCTTGATATCGTGAAAAGCAAAGTTCATGGATTGCTGGAAGGTTGCTTCGAAGTTTTTAAGGCTAAAAGGAAATTTTCAGTATGAAAAAGTACCCCAAGGACAAATAAACGTCATATTATGTTGATCCTCAGGTTTCAGATGAATTTGATTATATCATGTAAATCTGTCCATAAAAGATAAAACCTTGCTTCCCGCACACTCATCAAGAATCCAATCAATGAAAGGAGTCGGGAAGTTGTCTTTAGGACAAGCCTTATTCAGGTCTCAAAAATCCATACATGCATAGATGGTCCTTGTTTCTTTTTCACGAGAACGAGTTTGTATACCCATTTGGTCAAGGGAATCGAGTAGATGAAACTACCATTAAGCAGTTTCTCTACCTCTGCCTTAATAGTACGGGCCTTCCTAGGATTAACATCTCTAAGATGTTTTTGAACATATTTAGGATTCAGATAAGTCTTGATCTCATTTTCGACAATGTGAGGGTTGATTCCTAGAATCTCTTCATATAAACAAGTGAATAAGTCACAAAATTATTTGAAGAGATTAGTGTAGATATGAATTTCTTTAGGCGAACAATTTGCACCAATATATATGTTTTCAACTTTTCCAGGAATTTGAGAGATGTTAATCGTGACAGTAGGAGAAATATTTTCCATGTTTTCTTCGACATAAATTCCATGCGTATCTATTGGAACCACAACATGACCACCCATATCACTCAAGGTAGATCTAAAGTCATCCTGTTCAATCCTCAAAAGATCTGGGAGGCAGTAAGAGTGATGATGCATATCCTCCCATGCCCTATCGGGACCATTCATGGCCTCTAATATGAATTCATCCAAAGGTAAAGTATCATCAAGGAAATCATGTGAACAAGACGGTTGGGTGGCCCATACAGGATTTAGAATGGGATCCTCCTCATTCATTTGTGAGGAGACATGATCCAGGTCAACAATAGTGTTAAGAACAATCTGATATGCAACCTCTCTTGCTGACAGTGGAATTTCCATTCCAATATTTGATTGACCTTCATAGGACATGGTCGGCGAAGGTAGGGTCCAAGGATCGTTGAAATATGAAGTATGGAAAGGAAAAACTCTCATCGATGAAGAAGACATATTGGACATTGCTTGAATGTGATGAATTGATGCCACGAAATCAAAGGTACCCATGAGGGAGGAAAATATTCTGACACCAATATCCTTAGTTTCCAATTGAGAATTTTCGATCAAGGGGATCGGAGGTCCAACTTATGGATTAGGAATAGCATGCATAAAGGATAATTGATCAATCATCACTATTTTCCCTTTGTGAGGAAAACATAAAGTGCGAAAAATATATGACATGACTATGGTCATGGAATAAGTCCAATTACACCCTAGTAATAAATTATAGTGAAGGGTCACATCAACCACCTTGACATCCACCTCCTCTATCTTTCCACCTAATTGGATAATAAAGGAAGGAATAATTCAGTGGGGTTGGAAAGAATGACCATCAAATCTGATCAACATAGTTTTAGATTGAGAGAGAGTTGGAGAGCCAATGGATTTCCAACAGGTTAGGGACATCTAGCATGTTGTAGTGCCTTCATCAATAATAATTCATTTAATGGTATATTTCATGTAATCCACATGGATTTGAAAGGCCACGTGGTAAGGAAAGCGAGGCTTAACATCCATGATGTCAAACTTATAACCTTCAAGCCACACAAGTCTAGAGCTCCTAACACAGATAACAAGGCGTTCTTGTGGGAAGGAAACATTTGGAGCACCTCCAAAGCCGACATCGCAAAAGAGGTTTGACCCAAATCTTCGAATATTGAATAGTTATGGGAAGGTCTGGCATTAGGATTGTGAACAGAGCATTTCAGTACACCTTTCGAAATATGGGGTGGATTCTCTGGTTTTTGATATGCAAAGGTATTTCCAGAGGAGGGGAAGAATATGGACCTGTAACAGTCTGTGAAGAACCGTAATCATGAGATAGAGTGGCTACGTCAATCTGATACTTGACCATATTAACACATAGACGATCACCTTCATGCGCCAGGGGTTTTTGATTCCCACTCGAAGAATTTCCTACGTTAGAGGAGCTCAAAGCCATGTGTTTCTTATGCGGAAATGGATTGGTCAGCACAACAAGCGATTGAAATAAGAGCCTCGAGGCTTACTCAATTTTGGGGAATTAGTGGGTAAGGTGATATATTTACAAAGTTTACAAGGAAAATTCATCTTCCATTTTTGTTTCTTTCCCTCACCAACATTATTATTCGATCTATCATTATTAGCCTTGTCCTTGGTTTTTTTATTATTTCTCCCACCCTTACCATTATTACCTCGTCCTTTCTTTCTATTCCCTCCTGGTTGCTAGTTACCATTTGGGTTGGTCGACAAATGTACATAATGCAAATCTTCTGACTGAGTGGGGGTGGAGGATGAAGACAAAACTTTTCATGCTACAGACTGTCTTAGAGAAAACTCCTTCAACCGGTTCATCACCAATTCTACAGACTTAGCATTCACAAAGCCTATGACGCCATTGGCATGAGGACCAAGATATTTTCTAGGGATATAATTTGACCTCGACGCATAAGGAATAATTTCATATAACATCCCAGATTGAGCATATATGAGGTCCAATTGCCGAGCCTTGAAAAAATCTTCTTCTTCAGATGTTACTCCGGATGTAGAAACATCCTTCGAAATATAAGGTAATAAAGACTTAAGGAACCATTACAATAGGGAATTTGGAGGAACGTAGGATTTAATCAACCTCTTCCTTCTACGCCACTCTTGGATATGGTCCGAGATATGTGTGGCCTTATCTTGGTGGAAGGATGAAAACATTTCTATGTCAGCATCATAATGTACTGACAACTAGAAATGGTTGAGAAAGACCAAAACCATCTAATTAAAATTTCCATATGTTCCCCCCAACATATCAATGTACCATTTCACTACAACCCCCACGAGGGTGAGTTGAAATAGTCTCAAATGAATAGAATCGTCATTAAGAGAATTATATCAGAACCAAAGATGAAAAGTAGCAACGTGATCACCTAGATCCTCGTCGATCTTTCCCTCGAATTTTGAAATTTTTTAAGTAAGCTTGGTGGGGATGGGGGGTCATGATGGATCGTGATGCAATGGGTCATTCATTAATATCGACAAATATGGAAAATTAAGTGTGGACAGAAAAGGGATTCGGGGTTGTGGCATCTGAGCCCATTCTCCCAGGAAATATTGATGTTGAGCGATTGTAGACCATCCATGGTTCTGGTATACACCATGGCCCTATTCATTATGGTAATATCCTCCTCCAAGTGGATTCATAACAGGTTGTATGGGCACCATACTTGTAGGAATAGTATAATGAGGGTTATAAACATTGCCACTAGCTAGAGGAGCTCTAGGTTGGGGGTTCTCCATAGTAAGAGACTCACTCCCTCTGGGAAGAAATATGGAGGTTAGAGGTCGATTCGTCATAATAAATGTGTTGGTCAGAATCGACGTGGAGGAGGAAGGGAGAAAGGACAAAACATAGAAGTGGCTTGTCTTCCTAGTTGAGTACTCCATCTAGGAGAATTAAGACTAGGATTAGACCTCAGAGGAAAAGGAAGTTGGCTTCCAGCCATATGATTCGTTTGGGGAATATTATCTCCACCAAACGAGAGTGGAATATGCAGAGGAGCCATGCCCCCAGGTCCAATACTAGGATTTGTATTATTCGCAGGAATGGAAGATGAAATTTGTGATGTCATATTTGGCATACTAAAAGAGAAAGGGTTAGAGACCAAAGGTATGGACTGATCATTTTATCCAGGCATACCAAAAATAGATCCAAAAGGATTCTTTACTATAGGTTGAGTAGCAACCATAGGCTGGTTAGGAGTGATGATGGGAACCTTCGAAACTACAATCATAGCAGTTGAAGGAGTCGAAGGAGTCCCATTAACCACAAAAGGTATAGGATTCAAGGGACTCCCAGTTTCTTTCGAACTTGAATCAATACTCATAATTGTATAATCACAAGTCTGGTAGGTAGAGGTATGTGTATTATTATCACTCCAAGTAACTCTTTGAGGTTGTAAGACAAAGATGCTTGGTAACTTAAGGTAAACTTGTTTTTGTATTTT
>ML790710.1:145765-165112 GCA_009831015.1 Picea engelmannii
CCTTAGAGAATTATATACTTCCATTAAGATATTGTTATATAACAAAGGTGTTATGACAATGGAGTGAGACAACTAAATTTCCTTGCGTGCATGGGGGAAGTGGTGAAGCACTGATAGGAAAAGGAGAAATGGAAGGAGAAGGGGATAAAGGGAATAAGGAGGAGGCCTTGGACCCAATCATGATGGATGATGACAAGATCAAGTGGATCATGGCGACATCTAGAAAGGCGCGCAGTGGAGTTCCCTACCAATACAAGGCGAACACCAAGAAAAGAGCCGTATTCACGAGGGAAGGCTTGGAAAGTGATGAAGAGGAGGTAGAGGATCTCCGAGCTGTGGAGCATATTGAGGAAATACTGTGCGCGACATATGAGAGAAACACAAGAGGTAAGAGCAAGAATATAAGGAAACAATCATATCCATGTTAATGTCAGTGTGGAACCCATAAACCCATGTGCAACTAACACACCAAGAAAAAAACCACCATTCAGACAACCAAATTTTAGGATCATGAAGACAACATGAAGTACATCTACACAAGGAACAACAACTAGGGGAGCCAGTTCAGGAAGAATTAGTCAAGTATCTAGACCACGTAGAGGTAGTAGTTCGACAGATTTTGCAATGGAAGGACATGATCCCATCATTCAGATACCAGAATTTTGAGGAGAGACAATAGAAGACCCTGATAAACACTTTTTTATTTTTCCAAATATCTAGGAATCAAAACAAATCACTTATGAAAAAACTAAACTTGCACAACTAGCTATCACACTAAGAGACCGCGCACCAGACTGGTACATGAGTCTGGATATAAACAGTCAATGTGGGACGCCAAGGACACTGAAAGACGTCAAGAAATTACTGATTAGTGAGTTCCAGATGCTGAGCTCAGAGGATCAATACATGAACAAGATGATAGAAATCTGACAGAAACTGAGAGAATATGTCTGGGAAATTGACCAATGATTTAAATGTTTGAAAGGGAAATTGAGGTATGCCATGATTTACATGAAACATAGGCATCTGTTTGTGAATTATCTATTACCACACCTGAAATATCCACTTATACAACACAAATTCCAATCTCAAGTAGAGGCTCTACAAGAAGCCCTGCAAATGCAAGAGAATCAATACCACAAGACATATCCAACTATAGAGGAGTTGAAGGAGGATCTGAACAACCTTACCTTTCAACTCAATTAGAATAAGGGAAAGGATAAGCGAGAATTTTTTTGATGTACCACATGTAGAACATAAGGGAACCATAAGAAGAAATGCCCAACATTCACGCAGTTTATGGAAACATGGATGCCAAATCCATTTCCAAAAGGAGGACCCTGGTGTGAAATTCAGAAGATGCATGGGCACGATCCATATCATTTTCCTATGATGTAGAAATACCAAACAACACTAAAGAATGCATACTGCACTTTTCCAAGTCAGTAGGGCATGGTGACAAAGATTGCAGAACAATGGATTTGATGAGGGAAAGGATGTCAGGCACATATAGGGTGCAAGATGAAATGATGACAAGGTAAGTTGCACCTCAATTTAATCAGGTAGCACCATAGTATAATATTGTGCTGCAACGATATAATATTGTACAGTCGCAGTATAACCCTACACAGTATAATCATGTACCTAAATACAATACACCATGCAGAGATCACGCTGGGGATAGAGGAGGAGGATGAGGCAGAGGAGGATTTGGATGGGGAAGAGGTCCAATAGTGTTCCATAACTGCCAACAACCAAGGCACTATGCAAGATAATGCCCACTACCACCTGCGACATGCATGTATTGTCGCACAACAGATCACGATACAAAGTATTGCACAACACTGTTGGGGAAGATAAAGGAAAAACATAATCAGAATAATCATAATGTACAGTGGATCTCTACAAAATCTAGAGAATATGGCAGGAAGATTGACATAGTGACGCACAAAGGTGCTAAAATAGGAGATAATGTGGCTAACCAAGAACCAGTACAACATCAATGGATTAAGAAGAATACTGAGCCACCCAAGCGATTTGATGCAGGAAAGGAGAAGGAGACCTTTAAGGAGGCCAGACAAGAATTTCTCAAGCAAAATGTTATGTCTACATATACCACACAACATACCCCAGACGTCCCAACGTATCAAATGCCGTCAACATTGGACCATACCAATGAAGTCCACCTGGGAAACCAAGTAAGTTGTATTAAAACTTTCCTCCAATCTTGTATTCAACTATTGAAGGATCCATCATCTGTTATAATATTACAAAATTTGTTAAATATATGTACCAAAAAATCTGAGGGAAAGTTAGAACAAAGGACAGTTAATCACCTCCATGCCAGAAGGAGAACCAACAGAGAGTTTATATTGAATTCCAACATTGGATATTTTAACATGGGGAATGTGATATTAGATCTGGGATCTGAAATGAATGTATTACCCAAAAAGACATGGAAATGCATGGGAGAACCCACCTTAGGCTACTCACTAGTCCAACTGAAGTTAGCAAACCAACACAAAGTTCTGCCAATAGGAAGGATGAAAGGAGTGATAGTAGATCTGAACGGAGTGCACACTAAGGTGGAATTTGAAGTGATCAAAATCGTGGATGGCACAACACCATATCCAACATTACTAGGATTGTATTGGGGTTTGAAAATCAGGTGATAATCAACCTGAAGACCAAGAAGATGACATTTGATTAAGGAGAATATAGGGTTATTGCGTCGCTAGATCCATCTGAAGCCGAAATATTTTTGGAACCAATATGTCTAGATGTGGAAGAAATTAACCAGCTATACCGGACCATCGAGCACATTGAAGATCACATTAATCCAACTGTTGATGGTGTACTTAGCTGGAGAAGTATCATGTCATGTGATTCTAACTCAGACACGGGTCTGGAGAATTGGCAACAACACCTACATGAGGTCTCAACTAGAATATGTGCACAAATAGACCGCGCAGTAAGGTGGGTTGGGACAGAAATTAGAGAACCTCCAAATTTCCATGGAATCAACAACTTGGAAGAATTCCTAATGAGATATGACGAGGAATTATAAACAACCAAAGATTGTTATCTCTCAACATCGCACTTAAGGCTACACCTTCAAGATGGTGGTGTGTGCACAAACACAATATACAGGACTGGTACTGATGGAAAAGACTACTGCACATCAAATTCGATGCAGAACAAAAGAGGATCACAACTCAGAAATACAATGGACACGGAACACCTACTGAACACTTGGAATAATGAAAAACATATTGGAGGATGATAACACCTGAGGAATGGCCTCATTATTTCATTCATAGAATGGAAGGAATTCTAGAAAACTAGTATGTAGACCAAGAACTGTGCAGACGTACCACTGAATGGACCATATTGCAGCAGAATTTCATAGCCACATTCTCATTCGAACATGAGAACCCAAACATTGATTTCTCTTTAAAACATATTAGAGGCTTGATATTCATTGATAAATCAGAGTTGGAGCTTATGACCGAATATCAGCAGCATAATAGGCAGACAATCAAAGAATTGTTGTCATGCTATCGTGTAGATGAAGACATACCAGACAAAGAAGATCCACACAATATCCAAATTCCAGAAATCGAAGGAGAAAGGGGGGTAGCAGGGCCCTCCTTAGCAGCAGAAGAATTTACCACGCTGATTAAAGTAAAGAAGGTCAATATTGGAATAGAGGAGAATCCCAAGATGGCCAGTATTGAGGATTACTAGGGAAGCAAATAGTGGAAAGGATAACATAGTTACTGCACGAGTACAGTGACCTGTTCCCAATTACCTTCACAAAAATTAAAGGTATTGTAGGAGAACTTGGAGAGATGAAGATCCCTCTCAAACTAGAGGCAAGACCTGTCAGACAGAGGCCTTACAAATTGAACCCCATATACAAGAAGAAAGTAAGAGCATAAATCGATAGAATGCTGGAAGCAGGAATCATAGAACCAATAAAAGAATCAGAATGGATAAGCCCCATGGTAGTTCAGGGGAAGAAGAAAGGAGGAATAAGAATCTAATTAGATCAGATAAATCTCAATGATGCTTTCCTACATGACCCCTTCCCTACACCCTTTACACATGAAGTCCTAGAAAATGTGGGAGGTCAAGAAGCATACTCATTCACCGATGGATTCTCAGGATACCACCAAATCAATATAGCACCAGAAGATCGGTACAAGACTGCCTTTACGACAGAATGGGGATCCTACCAGTACACAGTCATGCCTTTTGGATAGAAGAATGCACCAACAATGTTTTCCAGAGTAGTCATTGTTGCCTTCAAAAAATCCATCCATCAGTTTCTAGAGGTATATTTGGATTATTGGACAATGTACAACCTATTGAAGGATCATGTAGAGGTGTTGATGCTGACATTAGAAATATGCATGCAATGTCAAATATACTTGAACATTAATAAATTCACATTTGGAAGACCCTTTGGAATTTTATTGGATCACATAGTATACAGACAAGGTTAGATCATGGATCCTGCAAATATTGAAGTCATTGTGAATTTACCACCATCAAAATTAGTGCACCAACAACGAGCCACATCGGGACATACATGATATTACAATTTTTTTATAAAGGGGTATGCGAAGATCACTACGCCAATGGAGAAATTGCTCAAGAAGGATACTAAATTCTAGTTAAATGAGATCTTTCAGCAAGGGTTGGACACCCTAAAGGAGAACATAGTCACAACACCCATCTTAGTCTTTCTAGATTCAGAGAAGACATTCCATCTGCATGTAGATGCATCAACCATAGCCCTAGGAGCTATTCTGTTGCAATCAGGAGTAGGGTATTTGGACCATCCCATAAAATTTGCAAGCAAAAAACTGTTAGACTCCGAGCATAATTACAACACTACAGAGCGAGAAGGTCTGGAAATGGTGTATGCACTTCAAAAGTTCAGGCATTACCTACTTGGAAAACATTTTAAGATGTTCATAGATCATTCATACCTTCAGTACCTATTCAACATGCCAGTGTTGGGGTGGAGAATCTGTCCATGGTTACTGTTGTTTCAAGAATTTGACTTTGAAGTCATAGTTAAACCAAGGAAGCTGAATGTAGGACCTGACCTCTTGTCAAGGGTCACCAATGGCGAGGAGACTACAAACTTAGAGGATACCTTTCCTGATGCACAATTATTCTTAGTCCAAGACACGGATGATTATTTTTTTGACATTATTGAGTATTTAAGTATAGGGACTGCGCCACGGGAACTTAACACCACACATGGGAAGAATCTGGTTGTCAGAGCAAATGACTATGAGTTGATTGCATGTCACTTATATAAACTGGGGGCAGACAAAATCTTGAGAAGGTGCATGCTAGAACATGAAAGGCTGAGGATATTGGAAGAAGCCCATGAAGGAATAGATGGAGGACACTATGTAGGAAAATCTATCGTGCAGAGGGTACTGTGTGCAGGATTATGGTGGCCAACTATTCATCGAGATGCAAAGGAATACTACCAATAATGCGAGGTTTTTCAAAGGGTTGGAAAAATAAACAGACGGGATGATATTCCCTTACACCCATAGGTAATGCTACAAGTGTTTGAAAAATGGGCTATCGATTTTGTTGGGCCAATTCATCCACCCGCAAAAAGGTCAGGTGTGTGATACATCATCACTGCGACAAAATACCTCTCTATATGGGCAGAGGCAACACTAGTTAAATATTGTAGCGCATAGACAACAAAACACTTCCTGTTTGAACATGTGCTCATGAGATTTGGATGCCCAAGGATTTTGATGAGTGACCAAGCCACTCAATTTATCAAAAACACTATCAGAGCTATGACTAAATAATTCGAGGTCTATCATCAGAAAATTACGCCATACCATCCTCAGGAAAATGGAATAGTGGAAGCCTTCAACAAGATTCTAGAGAATGACTTAACCAATATTTGCAATGTCAATAGGGACAAATGGGATTCTAAGATACCAACGGTACTATGGGCATATAGAACTACAAGTAAGAAGTTGACAGGGCAGACACCATTTAGATTGGTGTATGCACAAGAAGCAATGGTGCCAATAGAATTCTCGGTACCAAGTCTGCGTGTCGCATCAATTACAAACATGACAGAGTGAGGCACAGTACAACAAAGGGTAAGTCAATTGATGAGCATGGAAGAAGATAGGATTCTAGTAGGATTTCACCAAGAAGTATAGAAAGCAAGAGACAAATCTTGGCATGATCGACATATCAAGAGAAAATTTTTCAAGGAAGGAGACCTAGTCCTATTGTACTATGATATAACCCTCAAGATCTACCATTCTAACCCTATACATCTCAACAACTTACAATAATGGATCAAATTACAGTCTTGTTATAGACCAGTTACTCCTTCTCTCACGAGTAAAACTCAATAATCAAACCCCCCCGCCACCTAGACCTCCTAGGTATCTATTTATATGTCTTTTTGGTTCATCAACCATTACATTATCTTACCAAGTCCCTAACATAGTTAGGTATTCTTTCATGCTAGCCTTGCACCCTTTCCTCCTATTCATGCAAATTTTCTTTTCGTCCACTTCTTTTCCTGCCAATTGTCTTTCTTTCCCATCTTCTTACATGTGCGCCTCACATGTCTCCCTCCCAACTGTATTTCCTCCATGTCGTGCCTTTTCCCCAATATGGGCCTCTTCCCAACATGAACCCAACACTGATATCATGAATCGTTCCGAGTCACTTCCTGATTTGTGAAATTGTCACTGCCTGCTTCCCATGTTTGTTACTTCCTGCTTACTACATCTGTTGTTTCCTGCTGCAATGCATCTCTTACTGCTTGCTGCAGTGCATCATATATTTTTGTTATCCGTTAGGATTGATGGTGAGCCTGAATGCTCTTTTCGGACATAGCAGTGACCACCTGCACCATGATAAGAGATTATAAAATATCTTCTCCCTTGGACCCGATCTGGTCAATCCTCTACTTAGCTACGTCGCTCTCCATGAACAACTGCTGTGTATTTTCTTGCAGGGGATATAACAACGTCTGTCTTGCTATCTTCTGTCCTTGCAACACTTTCTCTTACAACTCCAGAGCCTTTATTTAAGTGGAATTATTGATCTTCTCCGGTAGTGACACTGTTTTCTGTCGTTGCTTCACCTCTGCCATTGTTATGTGGACTTTGTTTTCCCTCTCTTATAGTTCTTGGAGGCTTCCATCCTCTAGGAGGTGAGTCCACAGTTGCATGCTCTTTTCTAATAGGTCTGTGACTCTCTGTATGCTTCGACTGATGTCCTCAACAACTATTGTTGCCTCCTGTTCTCACTATGTTCTGACTTCTAGGGGAGTAGTAGGTGTGACACACTCCTCCATCTCTTTAATTTTCTCTTTATACTGTTGTATAGTCTTCTCTATCCTTCACAACTTTTCTTCCGACGACACTACCTCCTCATTTTTGTTATCGGGAATGGATTGAAATAGTATGTGAATCTAGGTCTCCATCTCCTCCACCTTTTGTTTCGCTCTCTCTTTTCATTGCACTTCGTGGTTGAGAGATTCCTTCATTGTGATGTTTTCTTCCTGGGCTACCTATAGATTCGTTGCATTAGATATTTCTATGGACTGAATCTCCTATGCAATGCTTACCTGAAGTTTATACAGGGCCTTTGTTGGAATCTTTCCCAATGCCACGTCCAATGCTTCAATGTCCTTTAAGGGATTTTGTTTTTTCTCTTCATTAAGAAACATCATCACATGAATGATGATGAAATTGGTGCTCCCCTATGCTGCAAATTGCACTTTTCTAGGCACTGGAACTCCTTCCTTAGCCTGCATGGGTGCTTCTTTTGGTGCTTGTGCTATCCCGATCCTTATCTGCTCCAACATAGTTTTTAATTCTTGCACTTGATCTGCAATTAAATCCCTGTGCGTTTCTGCATTCTCCCACACCCCGGCCAGTCTTTCCTCGATTTTTGTCACCACTAAATCCACATCATCCTGGGTTAGTGATATATGACACTGTGGTTTGTGGGACTTCACCTTCTTTTGGCCACCACTAGTTTTCTCCTCTGGCTACTTCTCTTGGGTGTCTGATGGCTCAGGAAAAATGGGAATATGAGTATGTACAACAGTGGTTGGCCTCGCTTCCTCTGCCTCAGGAATCTCTTGGGTCATTGTACCTATTTCTTCCTCCACATGGATCTCATGTGTCCCTGTACCTGTTTCTTCTGCGCACACTTCTTCCGTTGGATGTTTTGGTGGTTGTTCTGTGTGTGGTGGAGCCTGTGTAGGGCCCATTGGTGGTCTGTTATGTGTTTTAGGTTTCTTATTGGCTAGGGCGATTCTCCCCTCTTAACCTTTCATACTTCTGTTTTTGGGTTTGTTCCTGTTGGTGCTTATTTGGTGCGTTAGGGCTGGTCTTCTCTGCATCTGAGTTTGTGGGCTTGGTACTGCGATTGGAATCACCAATACCCTCTATTCTTTGGGCCACTCTTGGACTTCTCTTTGGATCTCTTTCATCATCACATAATAATTTAGATGTAGAAATTCCTTAGCTTTGTCTCTCTTTTCTTGCAACCATAATCTATGACGTGTTGCCCCAAAGTTAGAAATCTGTCCAAACTCATACACAGTCTCTGGTGAAATGTGCCATGTATCCGCAATGAGGTCCTGGATTTCTATGAAATACCTCACAAATATGTCCGTATTTTTCTTCTTCGTCTTTAGGTTTGCGCTGCTATGTAATGATATGTAGCGCACTGCGCCACACTTTCCTGGTCTCTCCAGATACTTACTGTAAACTGGTTCTTTCTAGCAAAGGAGGCCAATGAGGATGAGTAACCATGAGTAGTGTAAATTAGTGCCCCAATCCTGTGTGTCCTTATAGTCCTCTAAAAACGAGTTGAAGAGGTATGGGGCCCAGCTCATCGAGCTCCTCTTCTCACACTGTGTGGCGGTAATGACCACACCGATCGATACTTCCTCTCTGCGACACTTGCACATCAATTTGCATCCGAGGAGTCTCATGGAAAACCTTTTAGCAAGATCATTGATGTCACTGATCTTGATGCCCCTGTTACCGCGCTCCATGCCATACTTGGCCTTGATCTCATCCAAGATGGCATTGGCTTCGCTTTTATCCTCCAGGTACTTTTTTGGATTTTTCCCATATGTGGGTAGCCCCGTGATTGTTGCGATGAGGTCCACAGTGATAGGCACTGGTCTATCCATCCACAAAATCCCTCCATGCACTTGTGCAAGTAGTTTCTTGACACAGGTGTTAATGTTCTTTCCCTACCCAAAATGTGGGAAATCCAACAAGTTCATGATGTCGGTGTTATAGTGCCAAAGAATCCATTGCACCATCTCTAACAATGGTGTGTCTGATGAGCTTTCTCCCCTGCTTTCTAGATAATTTTGGGGCACCAAGTTTGGAAATTTGGAGACATATGTCATGCCATGGTCATAATAATTAATGGAATTCACTCCACCAACCATATAATCATCTATGCACACCCCTTTCAGAATATTCCGTAGAACCAAGGTCCCTTCTACTTGTGGTTGTGACCCTCCTTGCACGCTACTCTTAGCGTGATCCTTTCGTTTGTGGGGATGAGGCACCCACCTCTGGTACATACCTGTGTACTGTTGCCTGTCTGGATTCTGGTTTGTGGCTCTGTGCTATCCCCTCGGCTGGGGGGTCTGGGGGCAAGTGGCCCCCTAGCAGGGGTTCGAGGGTGAAGCCCCCGAAGGAAAAATTGCCTTGTAAATTGTTGAACCTGTGGCCTGCTCGGCTTGTCGTGGCCCTGGTCCCCTCAATGTGTCAGATTTGGTTCTCTCTGTGTCCTCCTCTAGCTGTTCGACTTCCTACATTGGGTTCTGTTCCTCCTCTATTGTCACGAGTTTTTCTTCATCCTTGGGTGTGTGGAGTTCATCCACATCTACCACTATGGGTATCTCTTGCTCCCTTGCATTTGTCACCTAAGAAGTACTTATGGTGATCCTGCTGGCCCTTCTCGGTGCTCCACATTGTGGTGGTGACATTGTGTTGAGATCTAGACTGTAAATATTTGAACTCTATGGATGTTAGATCAAAGTCTCACTCCAGGAATATTTCAATCGACTCTGGGTTATTCTCCTTAGAAATTAACAAAATGAGTTTCTTTCTCCCCTTTTTCTAAATTTATAGCGGGACGATGAAGTGACAACTGTTCTGCACGTCTGACAGTTCTCCCTTTTTCACTTTTTGTTGTGTGTCCTGTGCATGGTAACTTTGTACTTGCTAACTGTTGTCCTGTGCGTTGTGTTTTTAGACTTTTACCTTTACATCGCACTAAGTTTTTTACCTCTGCGTATGGAATTTCTTGTGTTTGTCACAATTTCAACAGCTATCGCCAGTTGGCACCTGAATTCCATAGCTATCATTTTCCGAATTGCCACGTTTTCCGACCATCGGTCCTTTTTTTGGCGCGCTAGGATTTTTGAGCACATGGAGTCCTTGGATTAGATATTCTTTTCTTCTGGCGCAATATTATTATTTCATCGCACTAACTTGGTGATATGTGCATGCAGACTCTTTTCTTTTTCGTCATGTTGACTTTTCGATCTGTGTGTGTGGACTCTCTCTCTCTCTCTCTACACCAGTTCTTATTGCACAGAAACTTTCAAGTTGCATGTGGTCGACTGTCCTTGTAGAGCTTCAGTCGACTCCCATTGATCACGCCCCTCAATTCTATTCCTTCCAAATCCTTCAACTGTACAACTCCTCCGTCTGTGACAGTCTTGACCTCATATGGTCCCAACCAATGCATTCTAAACTTTCCTAGATGTTGAAAAAACTTGTTGTCATACAATAGGACTAGGTATCCTTCCTTCAAATGTTTTATCTTGATGTGTCGATCATGCCTAGATTTGTCCCTTGATTTTTGTACTTCTTGGTGAAATCTTTCTATAATCCTATCTTATTCCATGCTCATCAACTGAATTAATCTTTCTTGTGTTGCGCCTCAATCTGTCATGTTTGTAATTTCTGCGACACACAAACTTCCTAACAAGAATTCTAATGGCACCACTTCTTCTTGTCCATACACCAATCTAAATGGTGTATTCCCTGTCAACTTATTACAGGTAGTTCTATATGCCCATAATACTGCTGTTATCTTAGAATCCCAGTGATCCCTATTGACATTGCAAATTTTGGTTAAGTAATTCTATAGAATCTTGTTGAAGGCTTCCACTGTTACATTTGCCTGAGGATGGTATGGCTTACTTTTCTAATGATATGCCTCGAATTCTTTAGTCAGAGCTCTGATCGTGTTGTTGATAAAGTGATTTCCTTTGTCACTCATCAAAATCCTTGGGCATCCAAATCTGGTGAGAACATGTTCAAATAGGAAGTGTGTTGATGTCTCTGTGATGCAATCTTTAACTGGTGCTTCCTCTGCTCATCTTGAGAGGTATTTTTTTGCAGTGATGATATATCGCGCTCCTGACCTTTTTGCGGGTGGGTGAATTGGCCCAACAAAATCGATAGCCCATTTTTCAAACACTTGTAGTGTTACCTGTGGGTGTAAGGGCATCTCATCCCGTCTGTTTGGTTTTCCAACCCTCTGAGAAACATCACATTTTTGGTAGTATTCCTTTGCATATTGATGAATAGTTGGCCACCATAATCCTATATGTAGTACCTTCTGCATGGTAGCTTTTCTTGCATAGTTTTCTCCAACAATTCCTTCATAGGCTTCTACCAATATCCTCAACCTTTTGTGTTCTAGAGCACACCTTCTCAAGATGTTGTCTGCCCCCATTTTATATAAGTGTCCTACAATCAAATGGTAGTCAGATTCTCTGACAACCAAATTCTTCCTCCGTGCGGTGTTAAGTTCCTATGGCACAATCCATGTACTTAAATACTCAATAATGTCAACAAAATAATCATCCATGACCTGGACTAAGAATAACTGTGCGTCGGGGAAGGTATCCTCTAATTTTGTAGGACCCTCACCATTGGTGACCCTTGAAAAGTGGTCAGGTCTTGCGTTCAACTTCTCTAGTTTAACTATGACTTCAAAGTCAAATTATTGAAACAATAGTAATCATTGACATATTATCCCCCGCAACACTAGCTTGTTGACTAGGTACTTAAGGGTCGAATGATCTGTGAACATCTTAAAATATTTGCTAAGTAGGTGATTCCTGAACTTTTGAAGTGCATACACCATTGCCAGACCTTATTTCTCTGTAGTGTTGTAATTCTACTCGGAGTATGACAATTTTCTTCTTGCAAATGCTATGGGATGGTCTGAATCCCCTACTCCTGGTTGCACAAGAATAGATCCCAGGGCTATGGATGATGCATCAACATGCACATGGAATGTATTCTCCCAATATGGAAAGACTAATATGGGTGTTGTGACCATGTTCTCCTTTAGGGTGTCCAACCCTTGCTGACAACTCTCATTCCACTAGAATTTAGTATCCTTCTTGAGCCATTCCTCCATCGACACAATGATCTGCACATACCCCTTTATAAATTTTATGTAATATCCTATATGTCCCAATGTGTCTTGTAGTTGGCACATTGATTTCAATGGTGGTAAATTCATAATTATTGCAATCTTTGCAGTATCCATGATAAAACCTTGTCTGCATACTATGTGACCCAATATAATTCCGAAGGGTGTTCCAAATATAAATTTATTAATGTTAAAGGATATTTGACATTGCTTGCATATTTCTAACATCATCCTCAACACCTCTACATGATCCTTCAACAGGATGTACACTATCCAATCATCCAAATATACCTCTAGAAACTGATGGATGAATTCTTTGAAGGCAACAATGACTACTCCAGAAAAAAATGTTGGTGCATTCTTCAGTCCAAAAGGGATGAATGTGTACTGGTAGGATCCCCATTATGTCACAAAGGTAGTCTTTTACCGATCTTCTGGTGCTATCTTGATTTGGTGGTAGCTTGAGAATACATCGGTGAATTAGTATTCTTCCTGACCTCCCACATTTTCTAGGACTTCATTTGTAAAGGGTTTAGGGAAGGGGTCATGTAGGCAAGCATCATTGAGATTTCTCAGATCTACACAGATTCTTATGCCTCCTTCCTTCTTCTCCTGAACTACCATGAGGCTTATCCATTCTGATTCTTCTACTAGTTTTATGATTCCTTCTTCTAGAATTGTGTCGATTTCTGCTCTTAGTTTTTGATTGTATATGGGGTTCAATCTGTAAGCCCTCTGTTTGATAGGTCTTGCCTCCCATTTGAGAGGGATCTCCATCTCTCCAAGTTATCCTACAATACCTTTCATTTCTATGAAGGTCGTTGGGAAAATTCCACTGTACTCGCGCAATAACTATGTTATCCTTTCCACTGTTTGCTCGTCCCAGTAATCACCAATACTGGCCACCTTGGGACTCTCCTCTGTTCCAATATTGACCTTCTTTACTTTAATCGGTGCAGTAAATTCTTTGGCTACTAAGGAGGGCCCTTCTACCCCCCTTTCTCCTTCGATCTCTATAATCTGGATATTGCGTGGATCTTCTTTGTCTGGTATGTCTTCTTCTACATGATAACATGACAACAATTCTTTGACTACCTACCTATTCTACTGTTGATATTCAATCATAAGGTCAAGCTTCGGTTTATTAATGGATATCAAGCCTCTAATCTATTTTAAAGAGAAATCGACATTGGGGTTCTCATGTTCGAATGAGAATTTGGCTATGAAATTCTGTTTCAATATGGTCCATTCAGTGGTACCTCTACATAGTTCTTGGTCTACATACCAGTTTTCCAGAATTCCTTCCAGTGTGTCAATGAAATAATGAGTCCATTCCTTAGGTGGTATCATCCTCCACTATGTTCTGCATTGTTCCAAGTGTTATACAGGTGCTCCGTGTCAATTGTATTTATGATATGTGCTCCTCTTCTGTTCTACGATGAATCTGATGCGCAATAGTCTTTTGCATTGGTACCAGTCTTGTATATTTTGTTTGAGCTCACACCACCATCTTGCAGGTGTAGGCTTACTTTCAATGTTGAGAGATAAAAATCTCTAGTTGTCTGATACTTCCTCCTCATATCTCATTAGGAATTATTCTAAGTCATTGATTCCATGGAAACTTGGAGCTTCTCTGATTTCTGTCCCAACCCAGATTACTGTGCGGTCTATTTGTGCGCATCTTCTGGTTGAGGCCTCATGTAGGTGCTGCTTCCAATTCTCTAGACCCGTGTCTGAGTCAGAAACACATGATGTGATACTTCTCTAGCTAAATACACCATCGAAAGTTGGATTAATGTAATCTTCGACACATGCGGTGGTCTGGTACAAATGGTTGATTTCTTCTAGATCTATACATGTTGGTTCCATAAATATTTCGTCTTCAGATGGATCTAGGGGTGCGATAACCCTGTATTCTCCTAACTAAAATGTCATCTTCCTGATCTTCTAGTTGATTATCGCCTAATTTTCAAACCTCCAATCCAATCCTAGTAATATTGGATATGGTGTTGTGCCATCCACGATTTCGATCACTTCAAAGTATGCCTTAGTGCACACTGCGTCCAGATCTACTATCACTCCTTTCAACCTCCCTATTGGAAGAACTATGTGTTGGTTTTCTAACTTCAGTTGGATTGGTGAGTAGCCTAAGGTAGGTTGTCCCATGCATTGCCATGTGTTTTTGGGTAATACATTCACTTCAGATCCCATATCTAATATCACATCGTCCATGTTAAAATATCCAATGTTGACATTCAATCTAAACTCTTTGTTGGTTCTCCTTTTGGAATGGAGGTGATTACTTGTACTCTGTTCTAACTTTCCCTTAGATTTTGTGGTACATCTATCTAATAGATTCTATAATATTATAACAGATGATGGATCCTTAAATAATTGAATACAGGATTGTAGGAAAGTTTTAATACAAGTTACTTGGTTTCCTGGGTGGATTTCATTGGTATGGTCCAATGCTGACAACATTTTATACGTTGGGACTTCTTGGGTATGCTGCGCAATAGATGTAGACGCAAATTTTTTCTTGAGAAATTATTGTCTGACCTCCTTAAAGGCGTCCTTCTCCTTTCTTGCATCAAATCACTTGGGTGGCTCAATATTATTCTTAATCCACTGGTTTTGTACTGGTTCTTGGTTAGACGCATCATCTCCTATTTTAGCACCTTCGCACGTCACTATGTTGATGTTCCTGTCATATTCTCTAGATTCTATAGAGATCCACTGTACGTTCTGATTATTCTGATTCTTTTTTCCTGTATATTCCCCAACAATGTTGTGCAATCCTCTGTATCGTGATCTGCTGTGCGAAAATACATGCATGTCACAGGTGATAGTGTAAATTCTCTTGCATAGTGCCCTGGATGCTGGTAGTTATGGAACACCACTTGACGTCTTTCGTGTCTAAATCCTCCTCTGCCTCATCCTCCTCCTCTGTACCCAGCACGATCTCCGCGCGGTGTATTGTATTGAGGTATATGATTATACTGCGCAGGGTTATACTGTGGTTGCGTAGTGTTATACTTCTACGACATAGTATTATACTGTGGTGGTGCCTAATTGAATTGAGGTGCAACTTGCCTTGTCATCACTTCGTCTTGCACCCTATATGTGTCTGATGTACTTTCCCTCATCAGATCCATTGTTCTATAGTCTTTGTCATCATTCCATACTAACTTGCAAAAAATGGAGTATGCATTATTTGGTGTTGTCTAGTATTTCTGGATCATAGGACAATAATATGGATCATGCCCATGCGTCCTGCAAATTTCACACCAGGTTCCTCCTATTGGCAATGGACTTGGCATCCTTGTTTCCATATACTGCATGAATTTTGGGCATTCGTTCTTACGGTGCCCTTATATTCTACATGTGGTACACTGAACAACTTCTCACTTGTCCTTTCCCTTATTCTGATTGAGTTGAAATGTAAGTTTCTTCAGATCCTCCTTCAACTCCTCTATAGCTAGATCTGTCTTGTGGTATTGATTCTCCCCCATTTGCAAGGATTCCTGTAAAGCCTTTTCTTGAGATTGGAATTTATGTTGTCTAAGTGGGTATTTCAAGTATGGTAACATAGAATTCACAAACATATGCCTATGTTGCATGTCATTCATGGCATACCTCAATTTCCCTTTCAAACATTTAAATCGCTGGTCAATTTTCCAGACAGATTCTCCTGGTTTATGTTAGATTTCTATCATCTCGTTCATGTATTGATCCTTTGATATTGACTTCTGGAACTCATTAATCAATAATTTCTTGACGTCTGTCAATGTCCTAGTTGTCCCACGTTAACTGTTTACGTCTATACTCATGTACCTGTCTAGTGTGATAGCTAGCTGCTCAAGTTTAGTGTCTTCATTAGTGATCTGTTTTGCTTCCCATATCTTTTCACAAATAAACAAGTGTTTCTCAAGGTCTTATGTTTCCTCTCCTCGAAATTATGGTAACTGAATGATGGGATCATGTTCTGCCATTGCAAATTGTGTCAGATTACTACCTCTGTGCTATGTAGATACTTGCCCAATGCTTCCTGAACTAGCTCCCACAATTGTTGTTCCTTGTGTAGATGTACTTCCTGTTGTTTTACTTCTCATGAAATTTGGTTTTCTGAATGGTGGTGTTTTTCTTGGTGTGTTAGTCGCACATGGGTTTATGGGTTCCACATTGAAATTAACATGGATAGGATTGATGCCTTCTATTCCCGCTCTTGGACCTCTCGTCTTTCTCTCATATGTCACATGCAGGATTTCCTCAATATGATCCACAGCTCGAAGATCGTATACCTCCTCTTCATCACTTGACACACCTTCCCTCACGAATACGACTCTTTTCTTGGTGTTCACATTGTATTGGTAGGGTAGTCCAGTACGCGTCTTACCAGTTGTCTCCATGATCCACTTGATCTAGTCATCGTCCATCATGATTGGGTCCAAGGCCTCCTCTTTCTTTCCTTTATCCCATTCTCCTTACATTTCTCCTTTTCCTGTCAGTGCTTCCCCCCTTCCCCCATGCACGTAGGGAAATTTAGTTGTCTGAGTCCATTGTCATTACACCCTTGTTATATAAAAATATCTTAATGGAAGTATATAATGATCTGAGGTACCTGCCTTGAGGTCCCTTCAAGAAGTATTGTTCATCTGCGTTATACGAATTTGTTGTATCTACTGCAAACTCTGTAATAAATCCGCCAATAATTTTGTCTAACCAAAAGTCTACTACGCGCGTGAATTTTTTATTCACCTGTTGTAATTGTGTGATCTAAACTGGGTTCCACTTTAACTGTCAGATCCTATTTGTTGCGTGATTGTCTTTCAACCTCAATATCCACTTCTGCAATAAGTGTGGAAAATCACAAAAAGATACTTCATGCAGATCAGTAAACACATATTTATCAAGATATTTGCGCGGTGTTACTCCGAGGTTTCTATTATCTTTCTGCGCAAACTCTTGCTCCTTTGTTTTCAACCATCTCTCTATTTCCTCCCTCGTGGGTCTCTAGGGTATACACATTCCCTTCTATATTTTCATTCTTTTTGACACTTCGGTCCCAGATCTGACATTCTTTGAACAATTTTTCAACAGATCAAACATTCCTTTAACAGATCTTCAATAGATCTCATCCACTCAATCCTACGTTGTTCCAATCGGAAACAAAACTATGTTGAGATGTAGAGGGTCAGAAGGGTAGATCTTGAGGGTTAGATCATAGGCTGAGGAGCCTAGTGTGATATAGTATGCCTCATAATATATCTCAACCTGAATGAGGACGAGTTGTAAAGCACACGACACTATAGTTTTGGAACCACCATAATAAAAGAACTTGAGAGCCAGATATTTTTGGATGTAGCCCAGGGGGGGTGAACCACGGTAACACTTGTGTTATGTGATTGAATGTTTGTGTCCCTTTTACTGTCAATAAGAAGTCATTAGAATGATGTATGAATGAATTAATGGATCTAATTACACTACATGCATGAACGAGAATGAAGGTATATTAATCTAATAATTAGATAGAATTCAAAGCGCACAAGTATTAGATCCCCATTTAGTCCTGGACTGCAAGAATTTTATCATTGCAGTTACTCATCAAGACTATCTTAGGTGATATTGTGCATTGCGCTTTGTGCACTGTGCTTCCTTCTAGTTTACCATGAGGGCCGATAGTTTTAGAGGGTTTGTTGGATCCCCAGTAGCTCTCAACCTGGGTCAAATCATGTTAAAGGTATAACTAAGATAGGAAACCAACACCAAATTCACGTGACCTCGTTCTTAACTTTGGTGTGAGCAGAGCATCCTAACGTCACTAATTACACAATGGATTTCACCACTCCCTGGCCAGACACATATGTTTAGTTTAATAGCCTTGGATACGTTTACTCATAAAATCTTATTCCAAGGCCCTATATCTTATGCTTGTATGTGTACTCTGAAAAATAAAATTGTTTCTAATCAATTTTAGTTAATCAATGTTACTTTTAATGGATTTGTTTACTCAAGAGACATGGTTGTGAAACTGATGATGTTATGACTCAACATAACAAAGAAATGAATATGAACATAAAGATAAGTCCTAATCTTCAATTCTCAAAAGATGCTAAGATTTTGAAATGCAACCTTCAATGCAACTCTACAATTTCAATAAGATGCAATCTTTCCACATATGTCAAGATCAATACTAAAAAACCAAAAGATAAAATGGCAAAATGCAAAATGAGCAAAATGTATTTTTTTTTTTTTTTTTGTATTTTCAATATAAAGAGATGAAAATGCAAGGACTGAAAAGCAACTTGATATACAGAACCTACTACAAGAAAAAAGAGATAAGACAAGTAGGATACCAAGAAGAAAACCCTTATACCAAGATGTATGGACAACTGATGAAAAATATGATAAGAAAGAAAACTGCCCGAAAATTCAACAATAATAAGGTTTCCTATCACTTTGCAAGAACTCAACAGTTAGGACAAAGACCCAAGAAGACTTAGAAACCATCCAAACTCACCCAACAAACACCAAACTCAATCAGTAAGCCTAAAAATTTGATGTAAGTGGTTGTTTAATAAAAATTGTGTATGTAAGCGCCCAATAGAAGGACACCTCACATATGTACGTGTCTGTCAAGGGAAAAATTGTGTATATGTATTAAAACACTTTCCAGGTCAAGGAAAAATGACACAAAACTCATATGCAAAGTAAAAATAGGCTGTCAAGCAATCAAGAGATAAGGAAAATCAGGCTAACAGAGATAATCTCAAGGAGAAAACACTTCAAACCCAAAAACAAAAGATTCAATCCCTAGTATGGTCTCCAATTCTG
>ML790710.1:184287-195733 GCA_009831015.1 Picea engelmannii
ATTTTGGTGATTTTTTAAGTAAAATAATTTGATCCTATAGAATTTAGGTGATTTGTTTTTGGGAAAAAGTGGGGAATGATGAATCATTTATGGAAAAAATAAATGGAAAATTAACCAAATGGTGAAATTTAGCCCCTAAATTTTTCCCTCAGTGTAACCTAGAGCTAATTTTAAAAGAGTTATATCCTTTGTTATATTTACCCCTATAAACAAAATAAAGGCCTTTATATATTAAGTTAGGAGAAATATTCTATCGAGTAAAAATGGCTAGATTCTCTACCTCGTTAACTTATATATACAAGAAACAAAAAAATGAACTTTAATTTTTTTAATAATGATTACGCTATTAAATTTATTTCAGAAATTTAATGTCATATTTATTAGGAAACCACATTCTCAAAGAAAGACACATAATTTACAATCAATTATGTTCTGGTAAATCTTAAGAATGAGAGTATAATGGAGACTTGGGACCAACATGAGCCTCTAGCATGGAAAATTAACACCTTTAGGAATTAAAAAAAAAAATTGTAAACCAAATTTTTAGAATTTGGATGGAAGTATATTTAACATTATTGGTTGTTAGGTGACCTTATGAGCAAGGAATACTCCTTTCTATACCTATTCCCTACCCATCTCTTGCATAGGTTCCATCTCAACACTAGCTTAGAGGAGGATAAACGTTTCATGTGGGAGGTATTGCAACATCGAAGAAGACCATTAAAAAATGGGCATGATTGTATAACATTGTGTTTGAAGGGTTAAGAAAACTTCTCTATCAAAGAGATAAAATTGTAATTTTTTTTTTGTTTAGGGACCTTTTCATGACCTATATAGGATATGGAAAAATTGGACATCAAGAATGTGCAAAAAATAGTGGCCTTTTTTTCATTGTTATAATGGAGAAGAATATTGACATTGGAAAATCTAATAAAAAGGGGATTTCAAGGTCCTTCAAGATGTAAAACTTTGTAATAATGTAGATGGTGATATGGATCCAATTTAATTGTTTTTCATGTTGACTAAGAGATACTTTATTATGACATAGGAAATATGAGGTGACATGGGGGCCATGCAAGCAAGATAATGAAGTTATTAAGTTTTAAGTGATGTTCTATAAGAAAGATCCAAAGTGAAATAAAACATTAGGTATAAACATATTTCTAAAATATATTATTTGGAACTTTTGGAAGGAAAAGAATCATATACTATTTCAAGGTATATCTCACACAAAGGCCCCCATTTTACAAAAAGATGAGTGTAATATTAGAAAATCTATTTAGTGAATTTTTTTGGAAGGACAAGGAATTAAAAATTCCCTAAAAATGAGGTGAATAATATTAGGGAATTGATATCATCAAACTATAGAGTCATTTTTTTTCATTCATCCCCCAAATTATCTTAATCTAGTTCAATGGAAACCATCAAAACCCACATTTTTAAAGCTAGATTTTGATGGGGCCTCAACCGGAAAATTAGAATTAATAAATCTAGGAGGAATAGTTCGAGATGATCATAGGAAACTTGTGTTAGCATATATAGTAAACATAGGAATGCATACAAACAATTGTACACAAATATAGGGGAGTTACTTAGGGTTCTATCTTGTAACCAAGGGCGATTAAATAAGCTACAGGTCGTATGTGATTCTTAGATAATCATTGTTTTTAAAAAAAAAATATATCAATGAAATTCGCATCTTATCTCTTAGAATCTCATTGGCATCTTGAGAAAGTTTGAGTGCATGAGTTTTCACCATATGCACTGAGATAGAAATAAGGTTGGTATATCTATTGGCAAGGCCCATTTTTTCTTAATATGGAAGGAAAAATTAGAACTTTCTAATGGACAACATATTTAAAATATGTTGGAGGGTTTTCTTATAGCCCGGGATAAAGACATATCTTTTCCCTTTCATATTGATTAATCAAAGGTAAAAGGAACAAATCCCTAGTGATGATCCCAAGAGAATATTTTTCCAATAAGTGGGCTCTCATATTACTCCAAAAATGATTTCTTTTGAGATATATATTTCAAATTGAGGTGACAAGTCTCGTGGATTAGCATTGGAGCCAAATTCATTTCTTTTGTTTTGATTCAAATGAATGTTTCTTTGATTACTATGAGTTAATATCAGAGCATTAGTAGAACTAAGGATAACATGATCCTCAAAATAGTTCGTAAAAGCATTGTTGCCTATGAATGTTCTTTGTTGTCAAATATCAAGGCTTAGTGGTTGGGACATGGAGCCTCCATAAAAACAACTTAAGTTCATTTTTTTGACAAACTATTTTGAGGATCATGTTAGCCTATTTTTTGTTGTGAAATTTTGTTGTGAAATTGTTGGCAGAAATATGTAGCAAGGGTAGAATTTTTTTAGATCTAAAGGATGTGATCTAGATACAGACAAATATATAAAGCTTAAAGCATAAAACACATTTCAAGATTGGGTCCACATCATATAAATTCCTAATCTACCTTATACAAGAAATAAAATAAATAAACTACAACTACAAAATGAAGTATATATGTTTTAAATAATGTTAGTAAAATCTATACGCAATGGAAGCAATGTTATAGTTCACATGTGAAGAAGGTTTATGAAGAAAGTGGCTTCCAATACCTCCTTCTTGGGAGGGTAATTTTCTTCCCAGATGTGTGGTGAATCCACTAAAATGAGTTCTCTTGAGTTCTAGTGCAATTTTGACAGCATGCACTTACTTGTGGATGGATGGATATCAAAAAATGGTGAGACCTTTTTGTTTTTAAATAGTGGTTAAACCCCCAATTAGATGTTCATAATAAAATAATGATTTATTTACCATATCAATTTTAACAACTACTTTTAGGGTTTAAACATGTCCACACATAAAGTTTGAGTGGAAATAGTAAAAATAAAGCTTTTATGTAACCTTGCAATTTTTTGGGGTGATTTTTTCAAGAGAAATGTTACACTTTTTGAGGGTTAAAAGTGTGTTGGATTCCTAAGAGGATGAATTTTGGACATGTGTTTCCTGAGGCCAAGTTAAGGTGGAATGAAGTGGAGTGGGTATAATTAATGGTTCTCATACTATTTTAAGGTGTATTTCAATGAACTTGTGGTTTTCCATAGGTGTATCATTTTTGGGTGATAATAGAAATATCGAGGTTTAGTGTTTGGGACATACCACTTCCATGTAAGCAACTCAGGTTCAAACCTCAATGAGTATAGATCCTTTATGTATGTGTGAAGGAAGGTGTTTGACCTCCTAAAGTTGTCATTTTTTTTTGTGAGTTTGTCTGTGACCTGTGGGACTAGCCTGTGGCTGAGAAACCGCAACTCAGGGGCATCTAAGTCTTCAAAATCACCCAGGGATTGGACCTGGCCTATGCCACACCAACCCTTAACATGGATGGAGTTTTTGTCCTTGCAAGTTTTGAACTGGTGACTTTAAGATCACAGAGTTCTTTAACAACACACTACATCACCGACTGTCCTTCACCTCAGGAACAATTGCCAAATTAATTTAAGTGAATACTAATAAAATACTTTGTCCTTATATATATATATATATATATAAAGTCATAAGATTATTTGGATTCTCAAAATATGTTGATTTATCATATACATTTCTCTATCTGGAGTAGATGTAAAGTTTTCTCTCATACTTTTGAATTCCTAGGCCTTAACTATTTCCTTTTGTGATTGCTTTCCTTGCAAATGTTGCATATGGGAATTTTAAATAAGTTAAAGGGTGTTCAATTTTGGCTTTGTTGTAATGGAATATATATATATATCTATATCTATATCTATATCTATATCTATATATATATAATTAAATTTTAAATTAGACATTTTGTATAGTCAAAACGTTAAACTACATCTCGGATAGTATTTGGTCTCATGTATGGGACTAAGATTAGATGTTATTTGAAGCCACACAACTCTCTTATTGTAGTCTTGATAGTATGAAACTGTATTATACCTAGGGAGATAATATGTGTACCTAGGGAGGTACTGAATGAGAATGTGGTTATGTATTATTAGTGTAGGCCATTCAATATAAGGTGGACTAGGTCCACTATAGTATTAAATAAGACCCACTATGGTAGTTAAATATATCAATATGAACATAATAAACGTGAGAAGAATTTCTAAAAGGTTCCTTAGAGAGTATTATATATGGAAGTGATGAGCAACGTAATGAGCATAGTGAAGAATATTTTTATTGTAGCAATCAAGTATTGTTTGGGAGTGCATTCCTTCAATAAAGAATAATATATGGTGTTACCCTTGTAAATGTGTTGAACCTGCATAGAATATATCTAGATAAACCATAATACACACATTTGCAAAGAGAATTGGAGAAAGAAGAAGAAGGAGAGAAAGAATGGAAGAATTCTCATTAACCATTGTGAATAATGAATAATTTACACATGATATACTCTATATAACTCAATGAGTTAGAATTGAGGTGAACCAATGCGCCATAGTGGTGGCCTAGAGTGATTTGGACACACACCAGTAGTTATGGGAGTGAATTGCCACCCATTCTAGTCTCTTAGGCAATTACGAGAGTGAACTGCCACCTAGTTGAGTTAACTAGTCAACTAGTCTCCAGTTAACTGACTGAACAGAGAGTAGTGAGGAGTTAACTCAGGGAATCAAGGATAATGCGCCACTCTGGTGATGATACCAATGCAAGGTCAAATTAGCATGGTGATGATCCCAATGCAACATCTAAACTCAACTCAACTAGTCAAACTGAAGTGTCAACTGAAAGAGAATATTCTCCAGGTGGAATATTCTCCCCTAAAATATAGGAGACTAGATAATGACTAATAAAAAAGGAACAACCTTAGGAATAACTTTGTAGCTTTCCAATGTACCTCATGCGGCTCCTGCATGAACTTGGAAATTGCGCCAACTGCATATGAGAGGTCTGGTCTGGAGTGTGTGAGATACAGTAAGCTCCCCACTAGTTGTCTGTACAGTGTGCTGTCAACCAGTGGAGTCTCCCTGCCATCCTCAAGTTTGACTCATTATAGGAAAGGAGTCGGAGCAGACTTGTAGTCTGTCATGTGAAATCTCTCAAGGAGATCTGAAGACTGAACCAAGAAAAGATACGTCGAAGGCAATGGTTCAGTGGAAGTGAGTGCAACAGGAGGCTCCTCAAAATCAGATCGAGTCCTCCTAGTATCGGTTGGATCATCGACGAGATCCCCTACATGCTGAAGAGTAGTGTGTGCCCACTTGGGCCTCTTCTCTAGCTCTGCAACTGCATCTGGATGCTTTGAATATGCATTTGACTATACTGACTCTGAATCTGAATCTGAATCATCTGAGCTCTCTCAATCAGAACTCTCGTCTGAAGAAGAGTCGGCATGTGCATGCTCATGATCTCAGACAAGTGGAAGAGTGAAGGTGTCTGCTTGCGGTTGTTGAGGTACATACGAGACACTTTCCTCGAATTGGACACTACGCTTAATGATGAGCCGGTTCGAGGAAAGATCAATAAGATGATATCCCTTCACACCGTCACAGTATCCAACAAAAATGCACTCAGTCCTCTGTGGATCAAGTGCCTTCGTCTTTTCAGAGGGAATCCAGGCTCATGCACGAGAACAAAAAATGTGAAAGTGGGTCACTTTCGGTTTGAGGCCACTCCAAGCCTCGAAGGGGGTGTTATCCTTAACAAATCTATGGGGAGATCTGTTTTGGATGTATGTTGCTTAGTTAAGTGCTTCGTCCCATAGTCTCTGTGGTAGTGACTTTGCATGCAACATGTAAGATGCCATCTCCTTTAGAGATTCTTTTTTCCGCTCAAAAACTCCATTTTGCTGCGGAGTATAGGGAACTGTATGCTGCAACTGAATCCCTACCTCATGGAAAAGATTGTGGATCTCATGATTCACATACTCTCCCCCGTTATCATTTCAGAGGAATTTGATATTCTTTTTGGATTGTGTCTCAACCAAGGCTTTGAAATCTTTGAGGTGTTGAAAGACCTCAAGTTTTTTCTTGTGAAAGTTAGATCCAAGTAAAACGTGAGAAATCATCAACCAAAATGAGAACAAACCTCACTTTGTTGATGGATGGATGCAGAAAAGGACCCATAAGGTCACTGTGGATCATATCTAAAGGTGCAAAAGCTCACTGAGACTTTCCTTTTTCGAATTTCTCTTGAGGGTGTTTCCTGAGAACACATCCCTCACATACTCCCTTGGAGAAATGGATGTCTGGTAGACCATCAACTAATCTGTGCTTGCTAAGTTGTTGCATGTATCTGAAATTCAAATGTCCAAACCTTTCATGCCATATCCTACTACTTTCATGAGCATGAGTAAGCAGTAAAGCAGAACCAGGTTCAATGAATTCAGAAAATGTATACAATCTAGACTAATGATTTACCTCACCGGTAGCAACCCTGGAGTTGGTTTTCATGTCGTATATGTCCACGAAATTTGGTGTGAATAAAAATTTATTTCTGGTGCCAGAATTTTTCATTTGATATACAGAGAGAAGGTTGACAGAAAGTTTGGGAACATGCAACACATTCTCAAAGATTCCATTGGTGAGTTGAATCCTTCCTTTGCCGGTGACTTTGATAGAAGAGTTGTCCCCCATCAGAATAGGAGTAACTTTGCATGCATCCAATGAAGAATAGACTACTTTTGAGGAAACCATGTGATGTGATTCTCCTAAATTTATGATCCAAGCATCGGGAGAGGAGTTGATGGCAATCAAGGTATGGCTAGAATTGCCTTTCTTGGAATTCAGATCTTCTGGCTTCTTCTTCTTTGCACCCTCGGGGATGCGATCTCCAAGGTTGTTTTGCTGAAGTATTTGAGACATTAGATATATTTGTTTTTGCATGCATGGAGATTCTGAATGGAATACTTTGTGACAATATGTGCATTTCTCTCTTTTTCTTCCCTTTTCTCCATTAGATCCGGAGGCATCCGCGAAGGGTTTTGTGTATTGTTCCTTCTTCGTATGTTCATGAGATTTTCTCTTATCTTTATATTTATATTTATGATATTTGTGGCTGCCATCATGCATAGTGAGTGCATGCGCCCTTGGGCCTTTGATTATGCCCATGTTGATGAGCTTGGTTTGCTCTTGTGTCAGGGATTCGATAAAGTCCTCAAGAGAAGGCATCTTCCAGGTGGCCCCAGAGGTGAATCTGACAGTATGGAATGTAGATACGAATACAGAGAATTCAGGACCAAGCTTGGAGAGAATTGTGAGAACCATTTGTTTCTCCTTCTTCGATTTATCAACCCTGCAAGCTTTGAGTTGCGACAGTAAATCCTTGAATTTTGTAAAGAAATCTTGGATATTCTCAAAGATTTTTGGATCCAATGTGAGAAAATCCACCTCCAACATGTGTCCCCTCATCTCATCCTTTTTGCCAAAGAGCCCTTCCAAGATGGTCCAGGCTTCATTGGGAGTCTTACAGGAAGATATATGAAAAAGGAGATCGAGAGAAATAAGACTACAAATTGTTTTGAGTGCCTCATCCATGGGATTTAAGTATTTGAATTTTTCTATGGCTGATGTCGGCTCTAGACCTGTATTCATGGTTAACCTCTAAAACCCTCTGGACCGAAGATGTATGGATATTTTCTCCTTCCATGCAAAATAGTTGTAAGGTGTAAGGATGAATTCTTTTTGGAATTCCATCTTTTCTGTTGTCTTCAATCTTTTGTACCCGCAAATTTTTTTGGTGTAGATTTTTCTTAGTAGTCCGTCGTCTCTGATACCATGTAAATGTGTTGAACCTACACATAATAGATCCAGCTAAACCATAATACACACATTTGCAGAGAGAATTGGAGAAAGAAGAAGAAGGAGAGAAAGAATGGAAGAAATCTCATTAACTATTGTGAATAATGAATAATTTACACATGATATACTCTGTATAACTCAATGAGTTAGACTTGAGGTGAACCAATGTGCCATAGTGGTGGTTTAGAGTGATCTGGACACACACCAACAGTTACGGGATTGAACTGCCACCTATTCTAGTCTCTCAGGTAGTTACGGGAGTGAACTGCCACCTAGTCGAGTTAACTAACTGAACATAGAGTAGTGTGGAGTTAACTCAGGGAATCAAGGCTAATGCGCCACTCTAGTGATGATACCAAGGCAAGGTCGAATTAACATGGTGATGATCCCAATGCAACATCTAAACTCAACTCAACTAGTCAAACTGAAGTGTCAACTAAAAGAGAATATTCTCCAGGTGGAATATTCTCCCCTAAAATACAGGAGACTAGATAATGACTAATTATGACTAATAAACAAGGAATAACCTTAGGAAAAATAAATTCTAGGTGTGTGTGAAGTAACTCCAACAACCCTACCTCAATCGTTTTTACTATTTCTTGTGTTCAATATTTTGGTGAATGGTTTGGTTTATTCTTGTCGAGATTAAGAGTTATTTATGAATATATATTTTCATATCTATTTAGGTACTTAACTATTGGTATCAAGGCACTTTCCTTGGCCAACGAAGGGAAGACATGTTTGATTCTTTTTGCATATTTTTTTTAAAAATAAAAAAAAAGGGGCGAAACACTTCATATTATATTCTAAAACTTTTTGAGCATAATTTGCCAGAACAAATTGGATATTTGAATTCCTCTTGAAAAAATACCCAATTTTAATTTAAGGAAAAATTCATATTTTTTTTTGAAAAAAGTCACGCAATTTGCATAGTAAGTTATTTATAAACTCTAGTTTTGTTGAAGATTTATTTAACCAACATGTTTTTACTGGAAAACATAATAGCCCTAATATTGAAGCATTCATAAAGTTTCACAAGTTATTATGGAAAGAGAAGTGGAAATGTCATATACACTATAGTTTCACAAAATATGTTAGAACATGGTGGCAATCATTGGACCATGACAAGATGATGGAAAGTTCTGATGAAGAAATGGAAAAAATAATTTTAGATAGGCGGTCTCATGTCAAAAAAGGGGATAAAGAAAACACCAAGGATTTATTTTCGTGTGGAAACTCTATATTACATGTTCATGGTTGTATTCACAAAGAAAACATTATTGAACTTATATTGACCCTAGTTGCTAGGAAATATTTATCAATGTCAAGTTGGTTAATAAATTGCAAGTTACTGAAAATAATATTCAAAGCACACAGGTTGATGGTGAAAATGTCAAATCTTTAAATATTTGAATATTACCATGGATAAATATGTGTTGCATTCATATTTTCATGCTATACATATGGATGATGTGGATATTGTTTTGGGATATCATTGGATGGACTCAGTTGGTACAATTAATATCAATATGCAAAAGAAGTTTCTAAATATTTGGTACAAGAAAAATAAAATTACATTGCACGATGTGTCTCTTAGTAAGAAAGACAAGCCCATGGGGGAAAGAAAATAAGTTATTGCAGAGTCCGAAGTTGAATTAGATGCAAAGTCTATAGTAGGAGATGAAGCAAATCCATAGGGAGGATACAATAAAGAAGCCAAGGAGATCATTGAATCAAAGGCACACTATGTTACAGAGTTGAAGAAAAAAACAACCAATTACTACCGTTGTTGTATATCGCCATCCACACCATATAAAGAACCAACAATCATCAAGGCTAGGGTGTGAGACTCAAAACACTTATGAACTAGCATGGAACTAGAAAGGAAACCAATCAAGAGGTGCATGAAGGACTACTATCACTACAGGACATTCTCGGGATATAGAAACAATCCCACGACACCACATACACGATAAGGTTCAAGATCAAGGTGGAAAGACAACAATTGGACATTATGTTCGTCTTCCATTAAGATGGATGGATGGTCGTACTTGGTACCAGTTGGATACATTTATTAGGTAGTCATATTGTATGGTTTCATCCCATGTTTCGAGGACAAAACATGTGAAGGGGGATGGAATGTGGTATACCTAGGGAGGTAATATGTGGTACCTAGGGATGTACTCAAGGATAGTATGGTTGTGGGAATGTGATTATGTATTATAAGTAGACACCATTCAATGTCAGGTGGAATAGATCCACTATAATATTAAATAAGGCCCACTATGGTAGTTAGATATATCAATATGAACATAATAAATGTGAAAAGAATTTCTAGAAGGTTCCTTCTCTAGAATGTTCTTAGAGAGTATTATATAAGGAAGTGAGAGAATTTTAATGAGCATAGTGAAGAATATTTTTATTGTAGAAAAAAAGTATTGCTTGGGAGTGCATTCCTTCCATAAGGAATAATATATGGTGTTACCCTACGTCAAGGGTTTTGACTATTTCTTGTGTTTAATATTTTCGTGAATAGTTTAGTTTATTCTTGTTGAGATTAAGGGTTATTTTTGAAGATATATTTGCATACTTATTCAGGTAATTAACAATTGGTATCATAACACTTTGCTTGGACAAAGAAGGGAATACAATTTTGTTTCTTTTTGTAATTTCTTTTTTAAAGAAAAAGGGGGTGGCACATTTCAGATTAAATTATAAAACGTTTTGAGCATAATTTTTCAAAACAAATTGGATATTTAAATTCCTTTTGGGAAAATACCTAATTGAAAAAAAATAAATTTGGTTGAAACAGAGACAAAAGTGAAGTTATCAAAATATTTTAATTTCGACACACACACACACATATTATTATTATTTTTATTATATTTTTTTAAGCGATGCGATTTGCAAAATATGTTATTTATAAACCTTATTTTTTGTTGAAAATTTCTCTAAGAAATATGATTTTTAATGGAAAATATGATGGCCCTAGTATTGAAGCATTCATAAAGTTCCACAAGTAATTATGGAAAGAGAAGTGTAAATATCATATACACTATAGTTTCACAAAAGATGCTAGAACATGGGGGAAATCATTGGACCATGACAACATGATGGGATTTTTTTATGAAGAAATGGAAAAAATAATTTTAGATAGGTCGTCTCATGTTCAAAAAGGGGATAAAGAGAACACCAAGAGTTTATTTTCATGTGGTAACTCTATATTACAGGTTCATGGTTGTATTAAAAAAAAAAGTTATTGTTTCTAATGACCTTAGTTGCTAGCAAAATTTTATCAATGCTGAGTTGGTTAATAAATTGTGAGTTACTGCAAAGAATATTCAAAGCACACAGGTTGATGGTGAAATTGTTCAAATCTTTAAATATTTGAAGATCACCATGGATAAATATGTGTTTCATTAAGATTTTTATGCTATACATATGGATGATGTGGATATTGTTTTGGGATATCTTTGGATGAACTCAATTTGTACAATTAATATCAATGTCAAAAAAGAATCTTCTAAAGCTTAGATACAAAAAAAATAAAAATACATTGCAGGATGTGTCTCTTAGTAAGAAAGAAAATCCCATGGGGGAAAGGAAATAAGTTATTGCAGAGTCCAAAGTTGAATCAGATGTAGAGTCTACAGAAGGAGATGAAGCAAAGCCACA
>ML790710.1:205712-234848 GCA_009831015.1 Picea engelmannii
ATGAGTATCAATTAAATTGTTTGTCATTGGGTAAACATGGGCATGGGTTATGGTCAACTTCCGAGGGATCCGTAGATTTTGTATCCGAAAACTGAGTGAGTATTGGTTGGTCAATAATCATTCTTGAACCATCCCAGCCAAAGCGGTTAATCCAAGAAGGACCATGAAAATAGAAGACGCAAATCCACACATAATGGATCCACATGTGGAGTTATTATATGGATGGTGACGGTAAGAAAGTATGTCTCCTATGGCACTCATCAGGGAAAGGATTCTTTATTGATGCAAATTTAGTTAATGTAAAAATATCATTAATTTCAAGTTTATTATAAATGTTATTCTTACTATTATTATTATTGATTTCAATCTTATTTATTGGATGGTGGATAGTGTAGTATTTAATATATATGGACACTTATAATTATTGGTACTGTGTTCTCTTCACCTTATTCATTGGATGGTGGATAGTGTAGTATCCAATGTATATGGGAAGATGATACACTACCAATGATTGGTAGTGTATCTAGTGGATAATTTTCATGATGATGATGTTAAAACAATTTTTATTTTTTTTTGACAAGAACGGTTATGTTGCATTAAGCGGCATTCTGGCAAGCCAGAATCAGAAAGTTACAAATCTGAAGAAGGTTGGTGACCTCTAACAGTGCTGCCAACCTTCTTGTGGATGTCTTGGGAGACCAATCCCATCTGTTTCTTGAGCTAATTCGAGAAAATGACAAAAATTGCCTATATGAGTAAATTCTCACAAACTGTGAGCATAGCAGAAGACAAAAGAAAAGCATTAAACCGAGGGAGATGAAAATTCCCCCTTAAAGTAGGGATCCAGCTTTTTCTGGGAGCCTGAAGAAATGTTGGAGGCCGCCTCCTTTTCTCTGTGCGCTTTGTTGGTCTTTCGCCCTCGGGTAAGGGGTGTAGACGACACTGAATTGTCTTCAGGTTCAGAAGTTTCCATAGAGCCACTAGAGGGGATTGAAACATCCAGACCTACAGAGGTAGAGGGTTCTGAAACTGAAGACCGAGATTCTCTCGCTGCTACTGAATCTGGGGGGGTGGAATCCGGAAGACTTTCGTCTGCCGGAGGGTCTTCCTTGACGGCTGCTGCTTCTGGATCTAGGGCTTCATCTTCCTTCAGCGCATCAAAGCTGTTTTTATTTTCTAGAGTTGCCTCTGCTGAATGAGTGGCCTTCGGAGCCTGGGCTAGTGGATCCTTTCGCCTTGGCTGCCTTCGTCGATTAGATACTGGCTGATAATCATCTTCTTTGACTGGTCCCGGCTCCTCAGAGGCTTTGGGGCAACTTTTTGCGAAATGTGCGTAAGCATGGCACCGGAGACACTTAAAAGGAATCTGCTCGTAGTCCAGCTCTTGGATATGGCACCATTCCCCCAGGGAGAGCTTAATGGCTTCCGAAAGTCCTTTCTCGAGGTTAACCTCAACACAAATACGAGCGCAGGTAAACTGATCCCCTTTCGGCTCCGCCCTGTCCAGGAAATGCCCAAGATTATTTCCAATGTCCTCCAGAGATCTTATCCCCCAGAGATGCAAGGGGAGATGGGGCAGCCTAACCCAAACAGGGGTTGCTGTGATCTCGGCTCCGGGGTTGAAGTCAGGCGTCCAGGGGGCTAAGAACAACCCTCTCGACCCCATGAAGTAGGGTCCAGATCTAAAAACTAGATCACGATCCTCTTTCCTCGAGAAACTGAAGACAAAAAAACCCCTGCCTACTGCGCACAGAGAAATGTTTCCCTGTATCAACATCTTCCAACGATCCTCCATCCATGCCTCCACCGTTTTGGGGCTAGGCCATAACCCCGTAAACTTTCCGATGAGGGCCTTTTCTGCTAGAAAGAGGGCAAGATTGCAAGGGTCCTCTGGAGATAGCTCCAGAGAGGGGATCTTCTCCATCTTCTTAACAAACTTAGACGGGAGAGAAGGCTTGGATTTAGGTCCTGCCGAGCGGACTAACGATTTGAATGCTTCCAGAGGATCTTCTTCCAACTCGGCCATCGGATCTGGGGCCATCTTAGCAGGCCGTCGACCACCAGCAAAGTCGCAGAGGCAAGAAGACCACTGCTCCAAAACGCAGCAACACGTAGGAAAACACAGGCGAGATGCAGGATGGATGCTCGGAAAGACATCGATCCGCGGCCCTGTATGCAAAGAGAGCAAATGGAACCTTGATCGGTTGCTTTAGACTAAGATCCGCGCCCCTGCAAACGAAAACCAGAGCGGAGACGACTAGGGTTTAGGCCCTAGCCGCAAAGGCATTCTGTCTCGCTTCAGCCTGTTCATTCCGTCGTTGATGATGCTAAAACATTATACCATTGTTGATGTATAAATATTCATCCCTGTTGATTCTATTTGTTAAGTTGACATAAATTAATACGAAATTCAATGACACCCAATGTAGATAAATCAACGTGGTTGACCATTATAGAAGAAGACTCATCAATAATTAAATCTTGTAGGGTTCAATATATATGGATGATCTTGATTCCAAGAAGGGGTTTGGTTGGTTCCATTATGTTCCCTAGTTCCACTCAATTCAATACAATTTTAGTTTTCTAATAGAATCAATATAGTGTAGTTGTAATCGCTCATCACTATGTGGTATTCACTAGAAATTTTAGCTCTTCAATGTGTGAGGCTTTAATTTGTACTTAACTGTGTAGCTTCCTAGTTTGGTCATGTCACCTTGTTGTATTTTTCATAATCGGTTCTCTATTATTGAATCTTCAAGTTTTTATTATCCATAAGAGTTTTTTTAAGGAAATTTTTTTCTTATATTTTTTATGTGTTTGTTGTTGATGTATAATGATTGATTTATGTATTGGGTTTGCCCCTTACAAAAAATAATTTTAGAATTTTTTTTTATATCCCTTATAAATATTAATTTTAGAACTTTGTGATTCCACCTTAGTTTGTAGGGTTAACTCCACTATTAAAAATCACAATTAGCCCATATCTTCTTAGTTGGTCTAAAACAAGTTTACTAAAAATCAATATAGTATTATGTTAGTTGTTATCGTCAACAAAGTCACTACAAAAGGATTTAGATGGTGACTACTAGGACTCGGTATTGAGCAAGTGGATATTCATTATGGGGAGGAGTAGAGACCTTATAAGGAGTGAATAGTAGACAAGAAGAATCCATAGTGTTATGTACCTTAGATCTGAAAATATAATCTAGAAGATAAATCCTCAACTTCAACAATAAACCAAATCATTCGCATAGAAGAATCAACACAATCCTGTAGAGAAAACCCTTGAGGTAGGGTATCGCCATATATTATTCCTTAAGGAATGAAAGAACTCCCAAGCAATACTTTCTTGCTGCAATTACAATATTCTTCACCATATCTCATCACATTGCTTATACTTCTTTATACAATACTATCTACCTCCTAAGAACATTCTAGAGAAGGAACTTTCTAGTAGGTAGAACCTTCTAGTAATCCTTTTTACATTCATTGTGTCCACACTACTACATAAGCCTTATTTACTAGAAATCCCCCCTATACATAACAATACACAACCACATATATATTATTATTCCCATTGAGTACCCCCTTAGGTACCCATATTCCCTTGGATAAGTTTGTCATAATATTCATGGATGACATACTTGTCTATTCTAAGTCAGAGCAAGAGCATGAACATCACCTAAGAATGGTATTGCAAGTATTGAGAGAACATCAGTTGTATGCCAAGTTGAGTAAGTGTTCTTTTTATGAAGAACATATCCATTACTTGGGGCACATTATTTCAGAACAGGGTATAGTAGTAAACCTTGAGAAGATTGAATCTATTAGAGGATGGTCAACACCTAGGAATGTTTCAGAAGCCAGATATTTTATGGGGTTATTTGGTTACTACAAAAGGTTTATAGCAGGGTTCTCTAAGATTTCTCATCCCATCACTTCTTTGCAAAATAAAAGAATTAAATTTGAATGGACACTTGAGTGTGAAGAAAATTTTAATTTGTTGAAGGAATTACTTACTAGTGCACCTATTTTGAAGATTGTTGACCCAAATGAGAATTTTTTGGTATGCACATATCCATGCAAGGAAGGACTTGGTGGAGTCCTCACTCAAAATGGACATGTCATTTGTTATGAGTCCAGAAATCTTAAGGAGCATGAGAAGAACTATTCCATGCATGACTTGGAGCTTGCTTCCACTGTTCACACGTTGAATATGTGGAGGCATTATCGCATGGGAAAGATATTTGAATTAAGAACGGAACACAATGATCTGAAGTATCTTTTTGAACAACATATTTTGAATGCCAGGAAAACAAGATAGCTGGAATTTTTAAGTGAATATGACTTTGATATCAGGCATATCAAAGGAAAAGAAAATAAAGTTGTCGATGCACTTAGTAGAAGAGTGCATCTCATGCATGTTACAACTATCAATATGCATCAGTCAGACTTGAAGAGTATAATTTTATATGTTGTTGTTACAGATCATCATTACCTATAGGTAAAGGAAAGCTTACAAAAAGGAGATGTACAACATAAAGTGAAAGAGTATGAGATAAAGGGAGATGGACTACTTATGTATAAAAATAGAATTTATGTTCCTATTTCTGTAGAACTTAAGAATCTGGTACTAAAATAAATGCATAATGTTCCATATGTTGAACATCTTGGTTACTAGAATACAATTATATCAGTAAGAAACCAATTCTTTTGGCTGCGGATGAAAAATGATTTTTTTGATTACATCGCCAGCTGTATGGAATGTCAGAAAGTGAAGGATGAACATAGACACCCAACAAGTTTGCTACAACCATTACCAATTCCAGAGAAGAAATGAGAAGTGATAACCATTGACTTTATAACTAAATTTCCCAGTACAACAAGGAAACACGATTCAATCATTGTAGTGGTTGATAAATTGACAAAGGATGCTCATTTTGTTCTTGTAAAAACAAATCATACAACAACTAATATTGCAAAAATTTATATGAAAGAAATTTCTAGGTTTCATGGGATACTTAGGACAATTGTCTCAGATAGAGATACAAATTTTACTTCAAATTTCTGGAAAGGATTATTCAAAGGATTTGGTACAAATATGAACTTTAGCACAACATACCATCCACAGTCAGATGGGAATACAAAAGGGGTCAATCGAGTAATTGAAGACATGCTAAGAATGTATGTTATGGATAATCCATCTAAGTGGAAATATTACTTGCACTTGGTTGAGTTTGCCTATAATAATGGGTATCAAGCCTCATTGAAGATGAGTCCATTTGAAGCCCTGTATGGTAGAAAGTGCAGTACTCCAGTAAGTTAGGACAACCTAGCATATAGAGTAGTACTTGGGTCAGAGTTGCTCAAGGAAATAGAAGACCAGATGGTTAAGATTAAACATAATTTAAAGGCAGCTCAAGATAGATAGATGGTTTATGCTGATAAGAATAGGACATCAAGAGAATTTAAAGTAGGAGAGTATGTGATTTTGAAAGTAAATCTCAAGAAGATCTCTTTGAATTTGGATAGTTGTACAAAGCTAGAAGCCAGATTCTGTGGTACATTTGAGATATTGGACAAAACAGGGACAGTTGCATACATGCTTGCATTGCCTATTTCCATGAAAGTGCATAATGTATTTCGTGTCTCTTTGCTAAAGAAATATGTACATGATCCTAACCATGTTGTTGATTGGCATCTGATTCAAGTAGATATAGAGGGATACTTTCAGGTCTAGCTAGTGCAAATACTGGAGAGAAAGGTCGAAATGCTTTGGAATCGAGCTATAGAGCTAGTAAAAGTTCACTGGAACTGCTACGATCCTTAAGATGCTACCTAGGAACATGAATATTCCATGCGAGCAGAGTACCCGTAGATTTTTGAATAAATTTTGAGATTTTGATCTTTGTTTTTTATATGCACTGAGGACAATGCCAAAATAAGGGGGAGGGGATGTAACACCCCGGGATTTGAGCCCCCATATTAAATGATGCATTGTTACATTGTTGAGAGGCCAGAGTTCCCAAACAATTATGAAAAGGTCGATGTGCCTAAGAAATGTAATGTTTTGATCATTATTAATCATAAATACATCGTTGGCTACTAGAGAGACGAGGAATAGATTTATAGGGGGCTATGATTCCACAAGAGAGGGGGCTTGAGGCGCTAAGTGATTATTTATTTTATATTACCCATTTTTTATAATGGGGAGAGGGAATCAATTAAGTGGGTTCTTGGGGGAAGGCCAAGAGGTTCTTGATCCCCACGAATTACAAAAACATGTCCTTGGTCTGTGGAAGGGTTCTCCCATTGGAAAGTTCTCTCATTCGTTTGATCATTCACTCACTCTCATTCTCATCCCCATTCTGGTGTTGTTGCTAGTCACCTCACGTATTCATTTACCCGTTTTGTTCACTTTTCATCCTCTCTCGTGGAGTTTGCACTCCATTCATTCCTTCACTCAATCATCTTTCCTCATTTACATGTCCTGGCTTGGGAAATGAGGATGACCTATTGAAGAACAACCACAGTTGTTAGCTGTATAAATTGATGGTGTAATCCAACCATGATTTGAGGCATGCATGTATGATATGCTTGGTCTGTGTTCAACTTTGATCATAGTTGCGAGTCCTGAGAGTCTCAACATGGAGATTATGGACCAACTTCACTACATCCCTCGAAGGATAAGGACTTCATGAGGGACTGACTGGCAGAGAAGGGTGGAGGTTCATTCTTTTGGGTGGTGCAGGTTGGGTAGAAGAGAGCTGGATACTTGGATTGTTGTGAGTGTTGGAGAAGCCTGTGAGAGCTTGAGTGTTGAATGGTTTGGGAAGCCAAGTAACGCTCTAGAACCATCCTTATGGATTCATAGCCCTGGCTCAGGGGTGACATTGTTGTTGAGACTTGGAACAACAGTGTTTGCAGTTGGGTGGAACATCCTTGGTATGCATCTAGAATTATTATACCTAAGATTGTACCTATAATATGCATGATTTCTATTTAATGTTATGCATGGTATATTGTGCATGTCTTTTATGTTGTGGTATGAATATTGATCATTGCATGTATGCATTTCATGCTTCTTTATTAATTAATTTTTATAAGAGTTTCCAAATAAGCCAAGAGGTGCGTTCTTGGTGTGGCATGCCTGTCCTGTGGGAGGCTGAGTATGTTACAGTTTGGTAACATAGAAGAGTTGTAGTGGTGTTTCCTGGATTGGGTGGCTAGGGAAGTTAAAAATAACATTGCACCTCTCACCATATTTCACATATCCTTATGAAATAGAGTCTGCACTCCTGCATCACTCATCTTACTGAAAGATATCAGTTTTCTTTCCAAACTTGGAATGGTTGCACACCTAGAATGGTTCTACTCCTCCCATCTTGCAGCGTCAGTTGAACTCTTCTCCTTCAGACAATTTTGGTTGTCGATTTATCCCCCAAGAACACATATCCTCCTTCATATTTCTCATATTCACATAACCATTATCTATGTGGTTTCCTATGATAGGATTCCATGTGACGATCTGCCAAACATCTTGATCTAACTGTGTACTGGTCCATGCCACATACACATCAACCCCTTATTTGGAATCATCCTTCTCTCAATCAAATTCTTCTCATCGGATCCTGTATTGACTTCCATTTACTTCGATTTGCAGTCCCTTTTGTAATGCCCATATTTACCACATTTCCAGCATCTTGTCATTGACTGAACTAAGGATTTATATCTACCCTTTGACTTAGAATTTCTATTGGAGATTTTTCCTTTATCTCTTTCAATCAGTCGACCTCTCACCACTAATGCATGTTTGGTCGAACCTTCCATGTTCTTCCTTCTCATTTCTTCTAACGATAGAGATGAAACCACATATTCTAGTGCTAATGTGGTTGAATTACTCCATATATCCATGACTAATTTATCTCGGGAGTATGGAAAAGAACATAATAGGCTAATAAATTTATCCTCCTTAGTGATTTTAATATCCACATAAGATAACTGGCTTATTATGGTATTAAACACATTTAAATGCTCATTTACCGAACTGTCCTCGCTTATCCTCAGAAGATACAATTTCTTTCTAAGGAACAACTTATTTACCAGGGATTTCAACTCATACAAGATCCACAGTTTGTACCACAGTTTCTTGGTTGAATCTTCACATGAGATGTTCAACAACATTGAATCTGCAAGACATAGTCAAATTGTAATCCTTTCCCTTCTCTCGAGTTTCCACAATTATTCCCTTGGCACACCTTCTGGAATGGTACTTGGACAAACTGCTACCCATTATTCTTGATCTACAAGGATATTTTCAATTTTAAGATTCCAAAGCTAAAAATTCAGGCCATTGAATTTTTCTGTCTCTATTCTTGAGCTACTTATCATTCTTTAAGCACAATATTTAAAGATCTTTGAATTACAAATATTACTGAACCTATGGTTTAGCTCAAATACGAGGTTGTTAAAACAAGCTATGATACCACATGTTAGGAAATTAGAATACTTCCATGTTAAACCTAGAAGAAGAGATGAAGAAATATTTAATCAAGAAAGTAAATGACAAATGAAACACACAATACACAAAGATTTTACCCTAGAAACCCAAATGGGAAAACCAACATTCTTTGAGCTACTTTCTATCTTGTTGTCTTATTCATTCAGAATAAAAGGTTTCATTCCTAACCTTGGTCAACACTTAATACACGATCGACATCATACCTTCTTTCTTTACACAAGGACAACCATGTAGCCAATTCAACTTACATCTACATGACCAACAACCTCTAAATGATTGATATAAATATTAGTTATCCTATGATTATCCTCTTACAACATTAAAACATGCCTTATTTATAGGATTTATAGTAGGAAATACCCTAAAGAAAGGAACCCAAAAACTGGTTACAGATCCATGCAGATCATTGGCTACAAATCCCGTGAATCTTGGAATTTTGTTACAAATCGACTACAAAGTCATATTAATAGTCGACTACTAGTTGTCCTCCATTTGGTCTTTAGTCAGTTTCCACACAATCGCTTGTCAACCTCTTGTTGTTTGGCCTCTTATACTTGTCGTCGATCACTTCGACTTTGAATTTTTCTGGTCGAACACTTCGACATTCAACTTTATCTATTAGTCGATCCACCTCGACTAGAATTTTCACTACAAAGAATATAAAAACCCAACAAATAGTAAATATTTCAGTTATTTATCATATCTATTATGACGAACTGTTCCTATTGGCACTAAGAGTCACCCTCAGATTGCAGAACGATAAGCCCAGTACCCATCAGATTTTTTGGTTGATGTTGGTTTTTTATGAGTGGAGGTCAATGGACAAAACTCAATATATGAATGATGTTCAACATGGAACTGGACAAGAAATGCATAGGGAAGTGAGGGCCACATTAACTTCAGTCAATGAATTGAGTTTAAGTGTGCGCAGAGGGAAGAATTACTGAGAAAGGTGAACATGACTTCTATGAGCATCAGGCTTTCAAGAAGCTTGGAGAAGAAAAAATCAAACTCAAGATCACTCTTGAACTCAATCTTTAGACACTGAAATATTTCCAAACAACACAGTCACAACAACACAATGATCAAACCTACATCACAATGCAACTACAACAACTTGACTGGATCCTCCATGCCCGAGCCATTCAGTGTAAGAGGGAGAAAGATAACAAGGGAGCTAACTAAAACTAGTCACGATACCACTGTAATCAAACCTATATTACAACAACATAACAACCGTCGACTAGATCCTCCATGCCCGACTGTTTTAGCATAGTTTTTACAGAGAGATGAAAAGAAGATGACTTCTATTAACATGAAAGTCTCAAATTTGATACATAACCAAAGAATAATTCTGGCATCAAAACATTACAAAATAGGGAGCTCTGCTCAACCAGTTGATGACCTTAACAAAATATTAAAACTATTTATTTATACTCAGAACAATTCACCACCACCAAGAGTGTGACCTGGCCACTATAATCAAAGATTTGCGTCGGCAAATTATTTTTTTAGAATGTGCATGTATCCCTTCTGTCAGACACGAGCTCAGATTGGTATGGGTTTGTAGGGAAATATACTCGTAGGGGTACCATGGGTTGACGGTTCACTCCCCACGACCGGAATTTACATACCTTTTGTTTATGGGGTGAGCCAAGGTTCTAAACAAAAAACCTACCCTTCATTTACTACTTTTCCTCAGAGAATGAATGAGACTTAATGCTCAGGGGGTGGCCACGTGCCAAGCCTATAAGGGTGCCACATGTCCATACTGATGGCTGCTACATATCTGGCACTTCTGGGCTCGGGGGTAGTTCCCCTTCCCCTGGCTCCTTCTTCAATGTGACCTAGGGCCATGACTCTATGTGGATGCACATTTACGACTGCGACGAAGGGTGGTTTGAAATAAAACCTCTTTTCCCCCACAATTTACCATGAACCGCCACGCGTCCCATTCTCAAAACAGTGGTTCCAATTGCAGCCTGCCCTTAAAATTTTAAAGCTCATGCACCTTCTGACCCCGCAATGGAGTGTGACCATCGATCTTATGGTCTGAAATGAGGCTTCCTGATCAATGGCCCAACTCTGGTTTTCTTCATATCGATGGATTATATCTTACTTTTTCGAATCGACGGTCAAGATCTGTTTCGTGATTCGAGCTTCAGACTTTTCAAACCTCAAAACTCCTTTGTCTTCTGCTGCTTTTCTCTAGAGCTCTAGATCTGGTTTCATGTGTCCATTTGAATCAAACAGTTGAGACTTACTTCAGGCTTTCGGGCTTCAGGAAAACCAAAACTGAAACTTACTTTCTCTCGAAGAAAAACATTCGGAGCTAAGGATCTAACGACACGTGGCCTCTGGAGATAGACAGTTGAGATGCTTTTCGAACCTCTGGGCTCTGAGAAAATCAAATCTCAAACCTCATCTTCTTCCATGCGCTTTTACTCGGAGCTATGGATTTGACGATACGTGGCTCTTGCTGATCAATGACTCAGATTCACTTCGAACCTTCGACCACTTTGGGACTTTGGGCACTTCGACACTTCGGGCACTTCGGGACTTCAGGCACTTCGATAGTTTGACCACTTCGGGCTTCGGTCCTTCGGGACTTTTCAATGTTTCTTATTTTAAAAATCTCGAAGTAACAGATCTGATGACATGTGGCTCTTGGATTTGTACGCCCGAGATCCACTTTGGGAATTTTAGCACTCTGGGGCTTTGGGAGGCACTGCCGCTAAGATCAATGACTCCCTGCTTATTTTGAGATCAATGGTCCACAATTGCTTCGAGAGTTCGAGATTCAGTTCTTTGAAAGCTTTATGCACTTCTCACTTCGAAACTCCTGAAGCTCATTCCCCCGAACGCTTGGATCAAATGACACATGTCCCCCTTCAGATCAATGACTCGTGTTCACTTCGGGCTTTATCTCCTTTCATGGCACTATACTTCGTGCAATTTTGGACTCCCGAATGCCCGTGAGCTGTCGATTTGAACTGCTCCTGGAATTTCCACCATTGAAAGCAGAGCCTGCCCTTTTGCTTGATTTGAGTCCAGAACGAACCGCTTTGAGTATGCGACTTAAGCTCGTGGCTGCGGCCTACGTGAAAAAGGACCTGGGTAACTTTGTTGTGAGGTGGAGAAATGAGGATACAAACAACTAGAAATCAGGAGGTGAGTGCTCGTCCTCGGAGAAAAACCGAGGGGCTTGGGGCTATAATTTATTTTGGGTAAGATATTAAGGGAAACTAGGGCACACAAATGAAAAGAGGCAAACAAAAAACGATTTTTTCAGTCGAAGGGGGAAAAACTTCAAGACTCGGCCTGCGAAAAGGAGAGAGACAGGGGAAATATACAGTCTTAGGTATCCTCAATAAACCCACATGACTCTTGAAAACCCTATGTGATAAAATTTGGCTCCACAGGGGATGGCATGTTCCCTGCGAGCTTCCAAGAATGTGTAGTTATAGTGCCTCAGTTGTTGGGCTATGGAGTCTAGCTCAAAAATTCCGCTAAAGAAAACGGGGAGATATGTACACTACTCTACTAAAAACGAAAAAAAACACATGGGCTCCAGAAGGAGCTTATTTATGTACACTCCTAGACTAACATATTTTACAAAGTGCTAGGTGAAAGAAAACTTCCACCATAGCTACCGAGACTGATCGGTAATAAAATTCTTCTATTTTCTACAAATAATCCATAAAAGGTAAGGGAAGTATGAAACCATAAAGGAAACATGTATTGGAACACTAGAAATACCTCCAAGTGAGGATAATATGAATAATTTTGCAGACTCCAATGCTTTTGGAAAACATAGTTCCATATGCAACACCACGGGGTCACACAATTTATAACCAGGAAATCTCGAATGGTAAGAAATTACCTCCTGCGCTTCATTGTCACTCACTTGTCGCTTGACATTCTCAAAGTGTACAGGAGGGTAGAGGAATGATGCGGGTCGATTGATCTTAGGTGATATTTTCTCATTCATAGGCTCTGGACAGGAGATAATATGCACCTTTAGCTCCTCCATTTCTCCTCTGTCTGCTTTGATAACATCTGATAGCTGAGAGCAAGGAGGTTGTTCATGTATATCCATGGATGGCTCTTCCTCTCTATCATGATTCTCTTGGTAGGAGATTTCTCCTTCATAAGAAGGTTGGCAACTTATGCTTTCTAGTTCTGAATACTCTTCAGGGGCAGGTGAGTGCAGAAGCCTTTTATTTTTATCCTCACTTTCTCTCTCAATTAGGTCCTTACCAGACTCATCACACAAGAAATAATCTATCACATGATGGATGTAGAATGTAAGATTCTTACAACAGTCATCCAAAACAAGATGAGACAGGTAAATCTTGTCGTAATATGAAGTGAAAGCATCATGAAAATCATTCAAAGAATGGATACTAGCAGAAGGGAGAGATTGACAACATTCACAAGCATCTCCCTCCAAAGAAATTTGAACATCTTGATCAAGACATCCTCATGAAAAAAATCATGCTCAAGCATGCATACATGAAAATTGAATAAGTGCTTACTAGGCTCATCATGCTCGCTTCCTATGAATCGCAGAAGATAATCATCCCATTCATTTATGGCCGACACCGGATGTGGATAAACAAATATGGCTGAGAAATTGAAAGGGGAAAAACTCGGAGCTAAGATAGCTGAGAGATGCGTCTCCTTCTTTTTTCCTTCATGGCCCTTCCCCATATCGGGTTCACAATCATCATACACAAGAACCATGAAAAATCTCAGCTCTTCATTGTCTTTTCTAGGATATCCATCAAAGGTTATTTGTTCTTGGTTAGTATTCACCATCACTTATTCATCATAATAAGCGGTTCCAAGAACATCCATTTCAAATAATGAAATATCCTATGTATCTTCTTCGAAAGAGTGACAAGAAAAACCTGCCTTAAATTCCTCTATCTCCGCAGAAAGAGATTTTACCAATTCCACCAACTCACCCAAAGCATCTCCTTCCTCCTTACAACACTCATCCTCACAGATTTCGCTAGAAACAACCATATCTTGACCACTTTCATAATATTCCTCACAATAATTATGAAAAATAAACTCAGAGGAATAAAACTTTTGACAGTGTCTATTGAAGACTGCATGAAATTCTCCCAGGGAGGAGATGCTAGAAGGGGGTAAGGAATGATACCATCCACAAGCATCTCCTACTAATGACAACATGAACATTTTAAATAATACATCCTCATGATGTATCTCCCATTGATGCATGAGTTGATGAAACTCAAGGAGATGTTGAGCAGGGTTGTCCTCTTTACGCTCTCTAAATATGGGAAAATAATCACCCCATTCATTTATAGTAGGGACAACATTAGGAAAACCAAGAACAATAGAAAAATTAAAAGGATAAAACCTTTGAGCCATGATTTTGTCCATTTTGAACCAATGGAGTCGCTAATTGATTCTTTAATCATGGAGTCACCAGTTGAATGATATGCAAAATGAGTGTGTCTGGTCGTTGTTCACCACTAAAGACCAGATCTGATCACTGTGTTCTCCCAGGGGGATCTAGGTATAGCCAAAGGCAGCCACACTGAAACAATGGAGTCTAGACAGTGGATTCACCACTGTGGAGTCGCCATGTGCAAATTCATTCTTCAATGGTTCTGATATCTGATGCACTTTCAGAATCATAAGCTCGTTTTCATTCTACCTAGGGAAAAGTCTTCAATTCGTTCCTCGACAATGACACCAAGAATGTTAACACTGAGAGTCACCCTCATATTGCGGGAGGATAAGCCCAGTAACCATCAGATTTTTTGGTGGATGTTGGTTTTATATGAGTGGAGGTCAATGGAAAAAACTCAATATATGAATGATGTTCAACACAGAACTAGACAAGAAATGCACAGGAAATTGAGGGCCACATTAACTTCAGTCAGTGAATTGAGTTGAAGTGTGAGAAAAGGGAAGACTTAGTGAGAAAGGTGAACAAGACTACTATGAGCACCAGGCTTCCAAGCAACTTGGAGAAGAAAAAATCAAACTCAAGATCACTCTTGAGCTTAAGATTCAGACACTGAAATATGTCCAAACAACACAATCACAACAACACAATGATCAAAGCTACATCACAATGCATCTACAACAACTCGACTAGATCCTCCATGCCCGAGCCATTCAGTGCAAGATGGAGAAAGATAACAAGGGAGCTGACTAAAATTGATCACGATACCACTGTAATCAAACCTACATTACAACAACATAACAACCATCAACTGGATCCTCCATGACTGAGTGTTTTAGCACAGTTTTGAAAGAGAGATGAAAATAATTTGACTTCTATTAACATGAAAGTCTCAAATTTGATACATAACCAGAGAACAGTTCTGGCATCAAAACATTACAAAATAGGGAGCTCTGCTCAGCCAGTTGATGACCTTAGAAAAATATTAAAACTATCTATTTATACTCAGAACAATTCACCACCACCAAGAGTGTGACCTGGCCACTACAATCAAAGCTTTGCGTCGATGACTTCTTCTGTCAGAATATGCATGTATCCCTTATGTCAGACGAGAGCTCAGATTGACATGGGTCTACAGGGAAATCGTTCGCAGGGGTACCACGAGCTGATGGTTCAGTTCCCATGGCTGGAATTTCCATACCTTTTTTTTATGGGGTGAGCCAAGTTTTCAACCACCAAACCTACCCTTCATTTACTGCTTTTCCTAGGAGATTGAATGAGACTTAATGCTCACGGGGTGGCCATGTGCCAAGGCTATAAGGGTGCCAAATGTCCGTACTGATGGCTACCACATATCTGGCTCTTTTGGGCTTGGGGGTAGCTTCCCTTCCTTTGGATCCTTTTTCAATGTGACCTATGGCCATGACTCTACACGAATGCATGTTTACAGGAACGGCCAAGGGTGGTTTAAAAGAAAACCACTTTTGCCCCCACAATTTACAATGAACCGCCAGACATATTTTTCTCAAAACAGTGGTTCCAATTGCAACCTTCCCTTAAAATTTTAAAACTTGCGCACCTTCCAACCCTGCAATGGAGTGTGACCATGAATCTTGTGGTCTGAGATGAGGCATCCTCATCAACAGCCCAGCTCTGGCGTTCTTCAGATCGAGGGATCAAATCTTCCTTTTTTGAATCGACGGTCGAGATCTGCTTCGTGATTCGAGTTTCAGACTTTTCAAACCTCAAACCTCCTTTGTCTTCTACTACTTTTATCTGGAGCTCTAGATTTGGCATTGCGTGTCCATTTGAATTGGACGATTGAGACTTACTCCAGGCCTTCGGGCTTCAGGAAAACCAAAACTCAAACTTACTTTCTCTCGAAGAAAAACATTTGGAGCTAAGGATTTGATGACGAGTGGCCTCTAGAGATCGACGACTGAGACGCTTTTCGGACCTCCAGGATCTGGGAAAATCAAATCTCAAACCTCATCCTCTTCCATGTGCTTTTACTTGGAGTTATGGATCTGATGATACATGGCTCTTGCTGATCAAAAAATCAGATTCACTTCAGGCCTTCAGGCACTTCGGTACTTTGGGCACTTCGACACTTTGGGCACTTCGACACTTCGGGTGCTTTGGGACTTCAGGTGCTTTGGGACTTCAGGTGCTTCGGCCACTTCGGGCTTTGGCCCTTCATGACATTGCAATGTTTCTCAATTTAAAACTCTCAATGTAAAAGTCTCAGAGTGACAGATCTGATGACGCGTGGCTCCTAGATTTGGATGGCCGATATCCATTTCGAGAATTTTATCACTTCGGGGCTTTGGGAAGCACTACCGCTAAGATCAATGACTCCCTATTGATTTTGAGATCAATGGTCCACAATTTCTTCAGGAGTTTAGGCTTTGGCTCTTTGGAAGCTTTATGCAATTCTCACTTCGAAATTTCTAAAGCTCATTCCCTCGAACGCTTGGATCAGCTTACACTTGTCCCCCTTCAGATCAACGACTCGTGTGTGCTTCGGGCTTTGGATCTTTTCATGGAGCTATACTTCGTGCAGTTTTGGACTCCCGAATTCCCGTGAGATGTCGATATGTACTGCTCCTGTAATTCCGGATATTGAAAGCAGAACTTGCCCTTTTTCTTGATTTGAGTCCAGAATGGACCTCTTTGAGTATGCGTCTTGAGCTCGCAGTTGCGGCCTCTGTGAACAAGGACCTGGGTAACTTTGTTGTGAGGTGGAGAAATGGGGAGACCAAATACTAGAAATCAGGAGGCGAGTTCTTGTCCTCGGAGAAAAACCAAGGGGCTTGGGTTCGTGATTTCTTTTGGGTAAGATTTTAATGGAAACAAGGGCGCGCAAACAAACAAGGGAAAACATAAAGCAATTTTGTCGACCGAAGGGGGAAAAACTTCAAGACTCAGCCTGTGAAAAGGAGAGAGACATGGGAAAGATAGAGTCTTAGGTATCCTCAACAAACCCACATGACTCTTGACAAACCGATGTGATAACAGTTCCAGTGGAATATCCACGACAATTTATAGATCACCAAATGACACATCTTTGTAGTCAAGGGTATTTAGATAGTGGTTTTCCCTTGTTTCAAGCATTATTACATATGGGATACCCATGTAAATGTCCATTTTGACACAGATCATGGCCACTAATGTGTTCTTCTTATATGTTTCTAGATTAATTTGAAGGTAGGTACCTATAATATCCCTAATGATCTTAAATATAGGGGGATCCTAAAACTCTATCGATATAAGGCAAGTCATTTTCACCCATAAGGCCATTTTTTGAATCCTTTCCCAAATGGGGTCAAAGCCTACATGCCATCAAAGTAGGGTTAACCTTGAGTGGCCCCAAAACTATGGCTTTCCAAAATATATTTTGTCTCTATCCTCCATTAGGTTGAACATAGAGGTATTATATCTATGAGCTTCCATATGTGTCATAAGAGTATAGACCAAAATGTGGTCCCAAGTCCTATGAAATTTCTTTAAGAGATCATGCTCTTGATAACATCCTATGTGAAACGAGCTAATGAAGGTTTGTTTGGTGTAGAGAGACATTTATGTGAAAAAGAGATGGGTCGATAATCACTTTCATATCCTCCACATATTTTTTAATACATAGTCACTTCCACTTCCCATTTCTCTTCCTCAAAGTCTATGACTAAGGTATTTTAGTAGGGAGATGACAATCTGGGTGTCCATTAGGGACATTGGTCATGTTTGAGCAGGAGGGTTTGGTGGGGATAGGGAAAATGGAAGGGAGGTCAGAGGCCAAATGAAGTGTGGGGGTAAATGGTAGGGGGGATTTCGGGTTAGAGTAGATGATAGGAGCATCATATTTTTATGGGGATGTAATAAAACCCACTCCTAGCTAGTGGTCATGCAAGTATACCAAACGAAATGGATCAGTGGGGAGGTTAAAAGGGTTAGTGAGAGATGATTGATAAGGTTCAAAAGGAGAGGATGTTTGTTGTATAACAAGGGAGGGGGTAGAAATTATTTGTGAGAAGTCATTTTTCTTGTCAAATCCCAGCCCATAATGAGGAAAGTAGGTTTATGAGGGTTTCTTACTTGTGAACACGACTTGAGGTATCTTCCTAATACTACTTTGATTATGAAACCCTGCGTCACCATTTTTTCCTTTTCCTTCTTCTTGGAACTCCATTTTCATTATATCATCATGAAACATATGCATACATATATTTATGTGGTATACTACTGAGTATAATTTTTTTTTGGGAGATTAACTTCCTATTGAAGTCATCTACACACACACATATTTGTGTGGTTTGTTGCTCTATATAAATAAATTTTGGGAGATGAAATTCATGTTGAAATATCACACTAAACCTACTATTCTATCAATTGGTATAAATAGCTTCAAATTGAGAGAAAAAACACAATAACTACCTTAACTAGCCTAAATAGAGTACAAAATCCATACCTATGGGCATGCAGAAGAAACAACACGTGTAAGGCAGATGCCCATGCAGGAAAAACAACGTAAAATAGGTGTGCATACAAAAGAGGAAGGAATGCGAAGCACGCATGCAAGAAGACCTAGCCATGATAGGGTTAGGGTTTTGGTAAGAAGATGTAATGGTTGGTAAGCCGAATATATGTATAAGTAGGTATCTAGGAGGTCTAGGTTGGGAGATGGTTATGTTTTGAGTGGGATTTTGAGGAGTGGTTGGAACATTTTTTAGTAGTTGTTGTTGCTTAATGCAACTGTAATTCCGATCTAATTTTGTAAGATTTTGAGCTGGGGAGAGGGACTAAGGTAGAGCTTGAGGGTTATATAGCAGGCTGAGGATCCTGGTGTGATCTAGTCCACCTCATTGTAGATCTCGACCTATTGTGATGGAGAGTTGTAATGCACGAGGCACTGTATTGTTGGAACCAAAATAATAAAAGAGAAGAATAGCCAAATCTTTGTGGACGTATCCCAGAAGGGGTGAACCATCGTAGACCCTACGTTATGTGACTGAATGTTAGTATCTTCTTTGATGTTGATAATTAGATATTAGGTAAATTAATGAAGGAATTAGTTAGATCTGATATTTTACATGCATGAGTAATAATTAAAGTGTAATAAATCTAGATGTATGAACTAGTAAATGATTGAAGGTCACAGAGGTTAATCGCAGATCCCCACTCATGTCCCATGCTTCAAGCACCTTAGCATTGCAATCACCCATTAGAACTATCTCAGGTGAGACTGCGCAATGCATATTGTGTTGATTTTTCAATATTCAAGGTTAAGCATGAAGTTCATTCCATTTTTAGCATTTAACCATAACCATAAATGTTGCAGCAACCAATATCACAAGAAGAAGAACCATGCACAAGAACACAAGAAGTATCCTGGGAAACCCTTCTCAACAAGGGAAGAAAACCCAACCAAATCCTTTGCTATATTCCTCAAGAGAAATACCTTCACCACCAAGATAAAACCTAGCACACAAGAGGGTGCTCAAACCCTAGAAGACTAGCACCCAAGAGAGGTGCACACTTTTCCCAAGAAGGTGTACTTGCTGAAATTTCCAAACTCACTTGAAAGATATGTTTCCTCAATGGGGAATTTACCTTTACTTATACTAACCTGAACCTATCAACAAAAGAGTCTATTGGGACAATAGGGCCAACCTCACTATCTTGTAATATAATCAATATTATCCAGATTAATTGTCTTTTACATTAATTACCAATCACATTAAGGTGGAGTCGACCTGTACCCTTTACATTACAATTAGAGTTACAGGCAGGTCTGACTCTTGAACAATGTAGTAAGGGATTTGATACACCCACTAGTGCTCATCCACTATAGGCACATCCATAGGGATGTCCATATCTCTGGCTCACTGCATTACAAAGAAGAACTAGATATTCACACGTTCACCTATGCTCGTCCATAGGCACATCCACTCAACATATCTTCTTTTCCACTGCATCAAACATAAGAGTCATCTGGAGTTTCTCGTTAACTCTGCTACTCAGATGAGGCCAAAACATCATCTTCATTTATGTTCTCATGACGATGCACCCAACACTTTGAGGTTTCACACGTTCACCTTATTCTTAGCCATAGGAACATCCAACTCAACAGATATTCTTTCCCATAGGATAATCATCTAGAGTTCTTCTCAACTCTGTGAATGGAGGTGGTCATCTCTACGTTCCATCTTTGTCTCAAATAGGAACCACATACCCTTCTTAGGGGATTTCTCTTAGGTTTGTAAGTTGGATAAAGTCTCACATAGCTGCAATGATCCACATCTCATAGGTTTGTAAGCTGGAGAATGTCTCACATCACTGCAATCATAAACACTCCCTCTTATTTAGGGAGGAATTGTTCATCATGCCAAGTCTCACACATATGTACTCTAAATTTTGTCTTGTCTGGAGTCATCAATACTCCCTCTTAACTAGGAAGGCATTCTTCACCAAATTAGTTTGGTGAAGATCTCTGCAATCTTCTCATGTGTAGGAAGGTACTGCATGTGTATGATTTTTCTCTGCATCATATTTCTAATATAAGAATATTTCATCTCATCGTGTTTCGATCCAACATGAAACACTGAGTTCTCAAGGAGATTTATAAATGACTCTTGGTTATCATCATAGGATCCATCTCGTGATCAAGTAAGTCTATCAAAAGATTGTGAAGCCATACTACTTCGCACACTCAATGGTACTTACTCTACTTTTGTGGTATTCAAGGCCACTGAGATTTTTTTTCCTGTTGCATTAAAAAACCATTGAAGAATTCATGGTAGAACATCCACCAGATGTGCTCTTCTGGTCCACTGTACTTTCTTCTCAATCTGAATCAGCATATCCTGCAAACTCAAGTCCACTCTGGAGACATATCTCAGGCCATATCCAACTGTGTCTCATGTTTTTCTATTGTCTAGTAATTCTGTCTCGGTTGACTCATGAAATGACTAAGCACATTCACTACATGACATGAATCAAGTCTGGGGTTAACCAGATACATCAGTGATCCAATATGGACCAGTCTCGTCTGAATCATCATCAATCTTCTCCTTTAAATTTATCACGGTGGATTTTTCATTATGTTATACTTGAACTTCTTTAGTATCTTTACTGTATATTTTCCTTGACTTAGGAGAATCTCTTTGGTCCTCTATCATACTTCTTGTTCCAAGAAGTAGTGCATCATACTTATATTCTTCATCTCGAATACAGAATTCAAGAATTACTTGTATCCAACAAAAAGACTTCTTGAACAAGTCACCAAAATCAGGCCTTTGTCATCAACATTGTAATGATATAGGTTTGGATCAACAACACTCTTGTTGGACTGCAAACTCATCAAGAATTTATCTATCTGATATAGTTTCAAACTCATGAATGGTAGTACAGATGGAAGTGTATCAGGCTTACTAGATCAAGTGTCTCATCATGGACAACTCCCTTTGTTTTTGAGAATCCCCTGGCTATAGATATCGCTTTGTATTTCTCGACACTTCCATCAGTTGCATTCTTGATCTTATATATCCACTTGGAAGTCATCACATACTTCCATTATGGTCTTTGAGAAATATCTTATACATCATTCTTTAAGATATACTAGTATTCTTCTGTTATGGCATCTTTCCATATCTATTCTCTTGTTTCTTCTCCAAGACAAGGAGGCTCAGAATCAATGACGTGGATCGTGAATAAAGGATGGCTCGAAAATATCTTTTTCTTTTTCGGGATGTGCCTTGAGGGGATTGTATGTTCCTCTGCCTCTTGCAGAGTTTTTTCAAGCCTAGACAGGCCTTTTATGCCTTACTGTAATATCTCTGGGTATATCAACTATAACAACTGAATCGGTTGGAATACTGTATGTTTCCCTTTGAACTGTTGAAGGGAGAGAAGATATTTTCTCTTCCTTCCTTTTATTTTGTTTTGACTCCCTCTTGAGTCAAGTAACTCTCTCTGAATTCTGAAGGATGGAAGTCTTCTTTTATTTTCTTGCTAGATCTTTTATGTCTTCTTGGCCATCATAATAATCAATCAATAAGGTTTGCACTCCCGTACCAGGGATAATGGTCCAAGTCATGAGATCTCCCACACTGGAGATAATACTCTTCACTTATTTAAAAATGAAATCAACTATAGATTTAATGATCAACCAATTTACCTGGATCTGTATTCATGTTTTGATTTTAGAGGAAGTAGTTCTCCTCTCTCTTCTCTTCATTGTTTTACGGTGGGTCTGGATCAATGTCAGTGGTGGAAGCATATTGTCTTCCCTTCTTCCTGGTTGGACAATTTCTTGCATAGTGTCCATAATTGTGACATTTGAAGCACTGAATTTCTGAAACATCTCTTCTTTGATAACTTGGATTTGATGAAGAATTTTCATCTTTAAATGTTTGCCTGAAATTTCTTTTGAATTTTCCTCCTTTCTTTGTATGAAGTGCAAGAGCATGATTTTCTTCTGAGGCATCTTCCACTGCTCTATTTCTGAGTCTAATTTCTTCTTGAGTACAATCTGTCCATATACGATCAAAGGTTGGTAGAGCTTCTCTTCCACTGATACTCTGAAGAAAGGGCTCCCATGATTTTCGGAGGTTGTTGAGAGTGGTTAAGAAAAGTTCTCTATCAAACATGATTTCTCCGATGGTCTCTAGCTTTCCTTTAATCTCTGATAACTTCATAAAGAAGATGGAAACAATGTCACCTTTCATCATCTTAGTACTTTGAAGTTCTCTTTTCAAGATAAGAGCTCTAAGGGTGTTGTCACTTTCAAACATTCCTTTTAAAGATTCATACATATCATAGGTTATCTTCAGGTTGGAAATATGAGGTAAGAGGTGATCTCTTACTGAGTAGATGATTAGTTTTCTTGCTTTGATATCTTCTTCCTTTTTTATCTTCTTCTCCATATCTGTAGTTGTGGTTGGTAGGGTTTTGGTTACCACATCCAAGAGGTCATTTTCTTCAAGGGCGACTTGAAGCCTTGATTTGCAGGAGCTAAAGTTTCTTGCTCCATCAAGCCTATCTTCTACTAAGGCTTTGTTCTTCATTTGGTTGATTTCTTCAAACTCTCTCCAACTGGATTTTGAAAACCTAATAATTAGGTTGAATTAGTAACATTGGATTGTGTTGGACTTATGACTGCCAACAATAAACTTCATAGTGTCATAGAGATGCTTGTTGATTCAGGAGAAACATTTTCTTTAGAAATCCAGAATTAATATTTTGCAGGAAATTTCGGCACCGTAGAAACCCTGGGGCCAAAAATCAAAATTTCTCAGAATTTCACTTTGAGAACTTCTGGAGATGCACTGGAGGATTTCGTACTCTTATATGCCAAAAATAGCCCCAACCTCCAAGTATTAAGGGCTAGATCACCACTGAAAGGAGGATCGTACAAAGTTTTCTGGAAACCCTAGAAGGGTTGTATGGTTCTACAAAAGGTGAGCTGAGACTTGGTGGATGCTTGTGCAATGGGTTATTTCAAGACCTAAGCTCTGATACCATGTTGATTTTTCAATAGTCAAGGTTAAGCATGAAGTTCATTCAATTTTTAGCATTTAAACATAACCATAATTATTTTAGCAACCAAGATCACAAGAAGAAGCACCATGCACAAGAACATAAGAAGTATCCTGGGAAACCCTTATTAACAAGGGAAGAAAACCCAACCAAATCCTTTTATGTATTCCTCAAGAGAAATACCTTCATCACCAAGATAAAACCTAGCACACAAGAGGGTGCTCAAACCCTAGAAGACTAGCGCCCAAGAGAGGTGCGTACTTTTCCCAAGAAGGTGTACTAGCTGAAATTTTCAAACTCACTTGAAAGATCTATTTCCTCAATGGGGAATTTAACTTTACTTATGCTAACCTGAACCTGTCAACATAAGTGTCTATTGGCACAATAGGGCCGACCTCACTAGCTTGTAATATAATTAATATTATCCAGATTAATTATCTTTTACATTAATTACCAATCACATTAAGGTGGGGCCGACCTATACCCTTTACATTACAATTAGGGTTATAGGCAAGTCTGACTATTGAAAAATATAGCAAGGGATTTGATACACCCACTGGTTCTCATCCACTAGGGGCACATCCATAGGGAAGTCCATATCTCTGGCTCACTGCATTACACATAAGAACCATATCTTCACACATTCACCTATGCTCGTCCATAGGCACGCCCACTCAACAAATCTTCTTTTCCACTGCATCACATAGGAGATTCATCTGTAGTTTCTTGTCAAATCTGTTGCTCAGAGGAGGCCAACACATCATCTTCGTTTCTGTTCTCATGACGATGCACCCAACACTTTGGGGTTTCACACATTCAGATTGTGCTCAACCACATGCACGTCCAACTCAACAGATCTCCTTTCCCAGAGGATAATCATCTAGAGTTTTTCTCAACTCTATGAATGGAGGAGGTCATCTCTACGTTCCATCTCTATCTTAGATAACAACCATGTACCCTTCTTCGTGGCTTTCTCTCAGGTTTTTAAGCTGGAGAAAGTCTCACATAGCTGCAATGATCCACATCTCACAGGTTTGTAAGTTGGAGAATGTCTCACATAGCTACGATCATCAACATCTTGTGCACTGCGTTGCCTTCTGGTTTACTAGGAGGGCCGATAGTTTTAGAAGGATTTTGTTGGAAGCTTGTTCAAATCAACTTATGACATTAAAGTAAGATCAAAGTAGATAAAGTAATAACCAACAAACATGTATTTAGTATATTCCCTAGATCGGGTGATAGGGGCGATATTAGATGGGAGCTTTGTCTCTCGAGGCGACCACTGACCTTCTTAATGAAAAGATGGTCCCTTCAGGTTTCATTATACTTCCTTCCTATGTTTACCATGATGCTCTCTCCTTTGATGACATCCTTCCTCCATGCTAAGATCCTTCCTCTATGTTGTGACCATTCCTCCATACTTTTTGACCACTGGGAGACTTCATTCCCAGTCAAGGAAACTCCGTTTTGATATCCTTCCTTTGTGTTGTGATCATTCCTCCGTGATTTTTGGGCCCTAGGAGAATTCATTCCTATTTATGGAAACTCCATGCTCAAGTACGAGAACCTTGAGGAATTTCCCCAGCTCCTCCCTCGCCTTGGGGATTTATCGGCCCCCTCCTTGGCCTCACCTCTATTTCCACTCTCTGCCATCCTTTGAGTCACTGTTTCCATCTATGATATTTTTTGTTCTTCCATTCCCTCCTGACTTCATTGCCTCTCCCCTACCCACCCTTCTCTTCTTCTCTCTTCTTATGTCGGTTTACATGGTGCACAAAGGTTCTAGTCGATGATGGTGCGATAGACACAACAAAATTCAGGTCTCCAAGGTCTCTTCATAAGTTGAGGATGTTGTTGTTGACTATCAGGTCCATACTCCTCCTCAGATACAGGTTGAAATTGACCTTGTAGAGGAGGATGTGGGGGTACTTAGGTGCTTCATTTCAGATGAGGAGTTCAATGAAAACATTTTCCCTTGGATCTTAGACACTAGTTCCTCACGGGTCCAAGAATCCAAGTATTATTGAACTGTATACCTTTACTGGCATGTGAAGATGCTTATGGGTAAAGTCTTGCTCGAGAGAAACGAGGCTCATCAAGAGATTCTCCTCCAACTTGACAACGCGCAACTCCAAATTAAACTCCTGGATCATAAGATGAATCTGTTAACTGAGAAACCCATCGGTCCTAACTTCTCCAAGTTGGACTACCCTCTTGGTCTAATTTCACTCATGATATGTTTGATTTCTTTTTTCTCTTAATTATCAAGGATTAGGGAGATGTAGCCCCACCTCATTCTAGTTATCAACATTACAGGCAACTTTCTTTCAAACTTTTGTATGCTAGATTTAGCTTTGAACATATTATGGTTTGTGGTTTCAAGTTGAATTGGTTTCTCAAGTCATTGAAACTTGGTAAAAAAAAAAATTGATGTTGGTTTGGTTTCCCTAGTGATAGACTAGTGGCATAGAAAATATATAATTTCTTTTACAGTTAATACAAAGTAGCAAGGATAGTTTACAAAAAAAAAACATGTATTCAGTAGATAAATGAAGAGATAAAGAATTGAAAAATATTTACAAAAAGAACACGAACAAAGTTATTAAAACCCATGTCTATATAATAGGCATATAACCTAAAAATAAAACCATTCGGCATATAAACTAAAGATAAAACCAATGCATAATGTATTGGTGATGAAATAAATTCTTAAAAGGCAATTGCTTTGTTGGAAACCCAATTGAAATCCCATTGTGACAAACCATACATAAAAAAAATTCCCCACCATACATAAAAATTCCCCACCATCACTTTAGTGTACTAGTCCATCAAAACTAATAAAGATGGGTAAAGAATAGACCACTCATTAAAAAAAAAACTCTTGGATAAGATTCATGGCCAGAAATAAACCACTCTCTCACTTGAGGACAAGGATTGAATTCTTCAATTTTGAATTGTATAGAAAAATAATGAAGATTGAATCAAAGTAAATTATTTTAAATTCATAGGAATCAAGTTATTTTTAAGTTCAAACCTTATAAGTTTATTTTAAATTAGAGCTTAATTTTATGAAAGTAGAAAATTTTGTAAAACCCATAATTTAAATTTTAAAATATTAAAAATTAAAATATAAATTAAAATTAGATAAAATTAAAAAATAATAATAATAGTTGCGGATATCAAAATTTATCCTTATCCATTACATTCAATCAAAACGCACCAAATAATTCAATGAAGCAACGTAAATAAAAATTTTGTTGAACACGGATTAAATTAAACAATTCGACGAAACTTGATGGGTTAAAATATTGGTTAAATTGCTTAAACTAAGCTAAGTTCACTGTGATTTGGGTGAATTTTGATGTCCATTTCGTAATCAAATCAAATAAACTTTAAGTACTGAACGCAATTTCATCTTTTTATACCAATCGATTCCTATGACGCTTCCTTTTGTGAACCAAAACACGTTCAAATCACGGACCATTAAAGAGTTGGCATTTCCAATTTTATCAACTGAGTTGTCAAGTCAGGATAAATCTGTGAATATGGTTTTATATTTGGGAATATATATCAGTTTGGTAATCGAGAGATTATATTTTCAGCTTTACAATTCAGTAGCAATCTTCTTTTGGAATGTGAGGTAGAATGTGTTGAAGCAAAGTCAAATCCAATAACTTTATTAAAGTAATCCTTTTGGTTTCTTATCTTATGGAGGTGGTCATGTTTTATTTTTACTTATCGGAATTTGTATGTATATTTATTTATTTAAGCATTATTTAAGTATATAGAGGCTTCTGCAGTGCAATATATTACTTAGTGTAAGTCATTAATCCATAACCCATATCCATGAGTATTAGTCCTAACTGTCCAATAATTTATTTATTTATTAAAAAAATACCATATCAACCCTACCATGGAGTAAGTTAACTAGGGAGCAATTTTGTCTTCATCGGTAATCTGAGTTTAGTATGGATTAAAGTTTCATGTATTTCAAAACCTTATCCCAGGGGTTTTGCCCCATTTTAAGCCAACCCAGATACTCAAAAAATTGATCAGAATTCTAGATTAACTGAAAATTTAAAAACAGAACACCTGAAAACCTACCTAAAAAAAACTCAAGAAAGAAGATTGCTACCTAGAAGATTGCTACCTAGTTAGCCCACTCCCCATACCATCACTTTATATCACTTTATATCATAATGTAGTGATTTATAACCATTTCATATTACATCATGTCATGATAATACAAGTCATTTTTAGTGATAATACGAGTCATGATAAAGTGGTATGATTTACCACTTTTCTCCGCTTTATTGCAGCAAAAGTACATATAAAGTGCGGCTGTTCAAATCAAGCTTTAACATTCTACTTTTTATTATTCTCAGGTTGGCAGTTCTCTCTTCTGAAGATTAGGTTGACTGTCATATATTAATGTTTACTCCCATCCAAAAAAAAAAAATGGCCAACCGACACCCAGAAACATGTTGCGATGAATAAACAATGAAATCCGTTTCTATCAGTCGTGAAATATAGATATGGGAGAGAGTCGGTAACTTGACCAACTAATTTTGTCTCTCTTGGGCCATTGGAGCCGTTATAGTGACCGTTGGCCTACTTAGCGTCGCTCTAACGGACAAAAAATAATCATAGATTTCTATTTGATTGGACACCGATTCGATATATTCAAGATGCATGTGAGAGGTATAAAAAACGACCAGTTCTTCATATGAAATAGACATATATATGCTTCTGTCAAATATCAAATCGAGGGATCGAATTGACAGATCACTTCATTCACGGGCTCATCTTCGGCTTTTTTCTTAAAAATTATCCGCTGATGTCGCTCATAACCCTGATGACATGTATGTAAAATGGATGTCGCTCATAACCCTTAATCCGTTGTCCTATTGAAAATTTTGTGGCTGTCCGGATAACGTTGTTCAATCAATAGTTGAAAAGACGGGCAATCCCTGACAAAAGTATCAAAGGCGGTTAAATACGAATCGAAAGCGTGTAGAGTGTTAAAAACGACCAATTCTTCATATTAAATAGAGATGTATATCTCAAATATCAAATTGAGGAATCGAGTTGACAGATCGCTTCATTCACGGGCTCTTCTTCTGCGTTCTTCTTAAAATTTGTCCGACGAATCCCTGTCATTAGAGTTGGATGAGGAGATTCCAAGCGGTTGAATAGAACAAAAAGCCAACAAAATTTCTAATGAGCGCATGTGAAGAACCATGACAATCCGGGAGAGGGCGTAGATTATATGTAAGAGGATATCCGGGAGAGGACGTAGAATATATGGAAGACGATAAATTTGTCTTATTGTAAGTATTCTTGGGAAGTGTCATTTAGAGTTTTTTTTACATATTTATGAGAACTTTCAAAGTGATACGTTTCTATCCGAAATCTTGCAAGGTCTTAAGTAAGAACTTGTCATTTTAAGGTTAAGTAAGAACTTATCATTTTAATGTTTCAAATCAATAAATTTGTATTTTACATGGTTATTTTTAAATTTTAACATGGTCGTCTATATGTTAGGTGGGACCTTGCTCATAAATAGTGTTATATATATATATATATATATATATATATATATATATATATATATATATATATATATATATATATA
>ML790710.1:234906-275858 GCA_009831015.1 Picea engelmannii
TGTTGAGTGGGTGTAAGTTAATAATGTTTTAGTAGCAATATATCTAATGTGCATGTTATAAAGCTTGTGTACATTCTTAGAACATGCATACATCTTGACTAAGTATTCAAAAGGTAGGTCTAAGAAGAATGCGTTAAAGGAAGATTCTAGCATCTAGGGCCATCAACAACATGTTGATCCACCACAAAGGACCTTTCAGGGGTATCCTTAGTCTTCGGATGGGGAAAATTAGAATTATGAGTTTTTCAACATTGAGTATGAGTATTTGGGACTTAGATATGGTCAGGGGAGCAAAACCAAGAGTTAGGACATAAAGGAATATTTTAGGCTTATGGGGCCAAGAACGACACTTTGAACCACTACAAATGACCTATCCATGGGGTCTTCACTCAGTGAACCTATGACATAGCACCTGCATTCATAGGATATTAAAGAATACCCCTAATTTTACTAGATATTGATAAATATCTCCCTAAATCCTTTTGTTAAACCCCCCTCCCAATATATATTTCCAATAAAAAAAACCCTATTTTTACTATCTATACCTCCTTTATACCCCCCCAATACTTATAAAACCCCCAATACCTTGCATCCCCCACAAGACCTACAATGTATTGACTTCAATTTTCATAATTTAAAAACCCCCTTTATGAATGAACATGATAAGATATTGTGTTAAAAACCAAATACTTGCATACAAAAATACCACAAAGATTCAAAGAACAATATAGAAAACCACAACTTTATTATAGAAACCCTTGAGGTAGGGAAACACCATACAATGGATCCTATTATGGAAGGGATCCTCTCATGTTCACTTGCCTCTTCGAGGGGGAATCATCCTATTGAGATACTTCTCCAAATACAATAATTCTCTTCATGTCCCATTACATTGATTGAACCCCTTTATATAGTGCTACCATCACCTAAGAACATCCTAGAGGAAGAATCTTCTAGAAGTAGAACCTTCTAAGAAGTCCTCTTACAACTATTATTTCTAACTACCATAGTGGGCCTTATTTAATAATATAGTGGACCTAGTCCACCTTACATTGAATGACTTCCATTATTATCACTATGGGCCCTATGGGCCCTCCCACTGCCTCTCTAGTTACCTTACATATTGATCAACAAGGTAAATCCCATGTGGGCCTATCGATGACATGTTTTCCTCTAACTAGATATATAGGTACCACTAGCATTTTTTAGCACTATGTGTGAGTCTTGGGGCCCTGGACATGGACAAGGGGGGAAACATAATTTTGTTAGGACCTGAAGGAATATTCTAGCCATCTAGGGCTAAAAAGGATGCCTCGAACAACCACACATGACCACTTGAGGTTATAATTGGATTTTTATTGTTTATGTCGATGCCACTAGGTGGTTTTGAGTAGTAGGTATGTGTCCCAAGGCCTTGGAAATTATCTAAGGAAGAAGGTCCTAACATAGTTCCTAAAGAAATATTTGAGGCATCTAGAGCCATGAAGAATGCCTCAAATCACTACAAAATACCTTTAGAGGGTATCATTGGCCTTTGAGAGAGATGTTAGTGTCCTCACATGTTTTTGAGAATTAGGTATGGTTCTCAAGACCTTGATATGGTTGAGGGGGGGAACCCAAGCCTTAGTTGAAGTAAGAATTTATCCCCAATCCCATCCACTCTTTAGACCCTACCTTTTTCTACATACCCATCTACCCCTAGGCCACCATTTCCCTCTTCCATTGGGCCCATACCTCTACCATGACCATCTTCATGAAAGGGCCATAGTCTCCCCCTTGGGACCTCCATCACCTCTACCACTACACCCTCCTCCCTAGGGACTTATTCCTTCCTTATCCACTCTTCCCTAGGGACCTATTCCTACCTGTTGGAAGCAGGACAAAGCGAAAAGAAAAGAGATTTTGGGAAAGAAGGCATGCACGAGGAAAGAAAAAACTGGAAGGAAAAGAAGCACGCACACATGCATGGAATACCTAACAAAGTTACGGTTAGGGTTTTGGTAATGTATTGTAATGGATGAAGAGCCAAGAATGTATAAATAGAGATACCTAGGTCTCAGAGAGAGACGAGTCATTATTATAGAATATGTGATGGTTGTGATATGAGTTAATAGTTAGTCGCTATAGAGAGATGAACCCGAAGAATGGATGTTATGTAAAATTTTGTTGTATGACCTACTTTTGTAAACAATTGAGATAGAGATGCTTGAGGAGGGTATATATTGAGGGTTAGATTGCAGGCTAAGGATCCTAGTGCGATCTAGTCCTCCTCATAATAGATCTCGACCTAACTGAGAAGAGTTGTAAAGTGCGTTGCGCTATAAGTAGGAACTACTACAATAAAAGAGAGAAGAGCCAGATCTTTGTGGACGTAGCCCAGGATGGGGTGAACCATGGTAACATTTTTGTTATGTGATTGAATGCATGTGTGTCTTTATTGTCTTACAATTGATATTGCTATGATGAATGAATGGGGTGTTATATTTCCTGCATAATTGTAATAAACAATGCATTGATTTAATAAGTTGTAATAGAACTCTCAGTATACAGTTATCAGATCTCTCACTCAATCCTAGGCTGCAAACACATGAGTACTGCAACTACCCATTAAGACTATCTCGGGTGATACTGCGCAATGTACTATGTGTGTTGTGTTTCCTTCTGGTGTACCAGAAGGGCTAATAGTTTTAGAGGATTTGTTGGAAACTCGAACATACATGAACCCTGGGTCACTCAATACAAACTCATAAAGGATATAAGTAAGTAGTAAACCAAAAAATGGTTTTGTTTCCATTTCTAGGAGTAGTAGAGGATTGATTACATGAAATATGTTGAAGATATGTTAACAGATCTATAAGATCTGTGGGAGGCGAAGTAAGAGAATATTAAAACAAGAGAAGAAATCAATGAGCCACTGCAAGGGGATGTTGAGACCATGGAATCCCACAAAAGCAGAGATTGAAAGTTGGCTAAGAACAAAAGATTTGGATTTTGCACAGAAAGATAACAAAAACCCTAAAGTAACACCCCACAAATATCTTGAGAAATATGTGTTTACTGATTTGCATGAAGTCTTTTTCTATGATTTTCCACACTTTTTGAAGGAGTGGATACTAAGGTTGGAGGATAACCACGTAACAAACTGGATTTGAAAGTTAGAGTGGACCCTAGTACAGATTGAGTAGTTATAGTAGGTGAACAAAAAAATTCACCCGCACAATAGATTTTTGCTCAACAGTATTGTGGCAGGATTTATAACAAAGTTTGTAGTAGATACAGTGAAGTTGTACAACGTAGTAGAGAAAGAGTTTATACATGGACCTTGAGGAAGGTAAATTAGATCGACGTATACTTTGATTAAAATATTGCTATATAACAAATTTGTATTGAAAATGGAGTCGGACAACTTTACTTCCCCGCATGCATGGGGGAAGGGGGGAAGCATTGACAACAAGAGGAGAAATGGAAGGAGGAAAGGATAAGGGAAAGAAGGAGGAACCCTTGGACCCAATCATTATGGATGATGACCAGATCAAGCGAATCATGGTGACAGCTGGAAAGACGTGTAGCAGATTACCCTACTAATACAAGGTGAATACCAAGAAGAGAGCCATGGATGCGAGGGAAGGCTTAGCAAGTGATGAGGAAGAGGTAGAGGATCTCCGAGATGTGGAGAAGATTGAGGAAATCTTGTGTGAAACATACGAGAGGAAGACTAGAGGTCTAATAATGGGGAGAGATGGCAACAATCCTATCCATATTAATGTCAGTGTGGAACCCATAAACCCATGTGCAACTAATACACCAAAGAGAAAACCACCATTTAGACAACTGAAGTTCGAAAGAAAGACAACATGAAGTACATCTACACAAGGAACAACAACTAGAGGAGCCAGTTCAGGCAACACTAGTCAAGTATCTACACCGCACGGAGGTAGTATTTCAGTGTTCCAAATGGAAGGACATGATCCCACCATCAGGTTACCAGAATTTAAAGGAGAAGCGTCAGAGGACAAATAAAAACATTTGTTCATCTGTGAGAAGATTTGGGAAGAAAAACAGAATACATATGAAGATACTAAACTAGCACAGCTAGCAATTACATTAAGGGATTGTGCATTGGACTGGTACATGAGTTTATATATAAAAAATCCACCAGGGACAACCAGAACAATTATAGACATCAATAAATTATTGATAAACGAGTTCCAGAAGCCAAGTTTAGAAGATCAATACATGAATGAGATGATCAAAATTAGACAGAAACTGAGAGAATTTGTATGGGAGATTGACCAAAGATTTAAGCAACTGAAGGGAAAGTTGAAATATCTTATGACCGATATGAAGCATAGGCACCTGTTCGTCAATTCACTGCTACCACACTTAAAATACCCATTTCGACAACAGAAGTTCCAGATGCAGGCAGAGGCTTTGTAGGCAACCCTGGAACTGGAAGAAAACTAATATCAATAGACAGATCCAACCATTGAAGAAATGAAGGAGGATTTTAAGAACTTAACATTCCAGCTAAACTAGAATAAAAGTAAGGACAAACAAGAAGTCGTTAGGTGTACTACATGCAGGATGAAAGGAAACCACAAGAAAGAATGTCCAACATTTGCGCAGTATATGGCAGCAGGAATGTCGAATATGTTACCAATAGGAGGACTATGGTGCAAAATCTATAAGAAACTGGGACATGATACATATCACTTCTCAATGATGCGAAAATACCAGACAATCCCGAAGAGTTCATATTGCAATTTTTGCAAGTCAGTAGGCCACGACGAAAAAGATTGTAGAACTATGGAATTGATGAGAGAGAGGACATCAGATGCATATAGAGTGCAGGAAGAAATGATGACTAGGAAAGTCACACCACAATTTAACAAAGTTCCATATCCATACAACACTGCGCAACAACAGTATAATACTGCGCAATAACCATATAATATCGCTCAACCGCAGTACAACACAATACAACCTCAGTAAAATACCACATAGTACAATCAAGCGCCTTAGTATAATGCGTCAATAGGCGATCGAGTGGGTTATAGAGGAGGAGTATGAGTGTGAGGAGGTTTTGGACGAGGTAGAGGACCAATGGTATGCCACAATTGTCAATAACTGGGACATTATGCAAGAGAATGTCCACTTCCACGAGCAACTTGTATTTATTGTCACGCATCAGACCATGATACAGAAGAATGCCTGATATTATTAGTAAAGATCTAGGAAAAGAAGAACCAGAGAAACCAGAATGTTTAGTGGGTCTCATCTGAAGAAAGGGACGAAGGAAGAAACATCAACATAGTTACTCGCGGAGGACATAAAATAGGAAACGAAACAATCCGACAAGAACCAATACAACACCATTGGGTGAAGAAAGCAGTTCGACGCGCAGGATGAAAAGGAGATATTTAAACAAGACAGACAAGAATTTCAGAAGGAAGACAATGTGTCAACTTCAACTGTGCAACAAAGAAAGGAAGTATTGGAGTACGAGATGCATTCGATATTGGATCATACCAACGAAATGAAACCCATGGGACAAGTAAGTACAATCAAAGGTTTTTTGCAATCATGTGTAAAAGTATTAAGTGATCCATCATCTATCAAAATATTGCAAAACATACTAGAAAAATGTAGTATAGAGACAAAAGGAAAACCATAACAAAAAACAGTCAATCACCTACATACAAGGAGAAGAACAAGTAGAGAATTCAGAGTCAATGCCAACATCAAAGATTTCAACATGGGAGACATCATACTGGATCTAGGATCTGAAGTTAATGTACTGCCAAAGAATACATGGCAATGCATGGGAGAACCCACATTAGGATACTCACCTGTTCAAATGAAACTAGAAAACCAACATAGAGTCCTACCAATCGGTAGACTAAAAGGAGTGATAGTAGACCTAGATGGAGTACGCACTAAAGCATATTTTGAAGTAATTTAAATAGTGGATGACAAAACACCATATCTAGCATTTCTTGGTTTGGATTAGGCGTTTGACAACTAAGCCATAATCAATATGAAGACAATAAAAATGACATTTGAGTCAGGAAAATATAGGGTCATCGCGCCATTAGACCCATCAGAAGAGGAAAGGTTTGTAGAACCCACTTGCCTATACTTAGAGGAAATTATCCAGTTGTACATAAAAATTGCACGCGATGAGGATTACGTAAACCCAACTGTAGATGGGATACTCAGTTGGTGGAGCATTACTTCATGTGTGATAGACTCAGATACCGGTTTAGAGAAATGTCAACAAAGTCTACACGAAGTTTTCACGAGAAGATGTGCATGAATAGAATGAAAAGTAAGATGGGTAGGCACAGAGATAAGGGAACCACCCGCTTTCCATGGAATAAATTATTTGGAAACATTCTTGGCATAGTATGAAGATAAAGTTTTAGAGAATGAGAGACGATTATCACTTGATATATCACTCAAGGCCACACCTGCAAGATGGTGGGGTGCACATAAAGAAACAATCACAGATTGGTACCAATGTAAGCGGTTACTGTGCAGAAGGTTCGGCGTAGAATGGAAAGACAACAAGCAACATAAGTACGATGGACATGGGGAACCAGTGAAACACTTGGAGAAGTACAGAACGCTGTGGAAAATGACACCCCCAGAGGAATGGCCTCATCATTTCATCCACACTCTAGAGGGCATACCAGCGAACTGGTATACAGACCAGGAACTACGCAAAGGAACTATGACATGTACGATATTACAACAAAATTTCACAGTCACTTTTTCATTCGAGCATGAAAACCCCAACATAGATGCAACTCTAAATAATATAAGAGGAGTGATATTCATCAAAGAACCAGAAGTCGAAATCATAAAAAAAGAAAAACAAAAAAACAAACAAACAGTCAAATAACTGTTGTCATGTTACCATGTGCAGGAGGAAGCACCGGATGAAGATGATCCACACGATATTCAGATCGAAGAAGAAAAATTCGAGAGAGAAGTGGAGGGCCCACCTATATAATTAGAAGTCGTTGTTGTGATGATAAAGGTGAAAAAGTCAATATTGGGACAATTGAGAATCCCAAAATGGTCAGCATTGGAGATTAGTGGGATGAGAAAACAATAGAAATCATAACAGAGTTACTGCACGAGTAGAATGATCTGTTTCCTACAAAATTTACAAAGATGAAGGGTATAGTAGGAGAGCTAGGAGAAATGAATATACCACTCAGAGATGAAGCAAGACTGATCAAACAACGACCATACAGGTTGAACTCGATATATAAGAAAAAAGTCAAAGATGAGATCGACATGATGCTTGAAGCTAGGATCATAGAACCAGTGGAAGAATCAGAATGGATAAGCCCAATGGTATTTCAGGAGAAAAAACAAGGAGGGATAAGGATATGGGTCGACTTGAGAAATTTGAACGATGCATGACTACATGACGCGTTCCCTACACCCTTCACGGACGAAGTGTTGGAAAACATAGGAGGACACAAAGTTTACTCATTCAATGATGGATTCTCAGGCTACCACCAGATCAAGATAGCATAGAAAGATAGATACAAGACCGCGTTTTCTACAGAATGGGGATCTTACCAGTACATAGTCATGCCGTTTAGACTGAAGAATGCACCAACAATATTTCCAAAGTAGTCATCCCCGCATTTAAGGAATTCATCCACTAGTTTCTAGAGGTATACTTGGACGATTGGACACTCTATAGTTTGTTGAAAAATCATGTATAGGTTCTATGGATGATGTTAGAAAGATGTACACAATGCCAGATATCATTAAACATAAAGAAATGTATATTCAGAACACCGTTTGGGATACTATTGGGTCATATAGTATGCAAATAGCGTTTACTAGTATATCCTGCAAAGATTGCAGTAATTGTTAACTTGCCACCACCAAAAATAGTCCATCAACTAAGAGCGACGTTGGGACACACATGATACTACATAAATATTATCAAAGGGTACGTGCAGATTACCGCACCAATGGAAAAATTATTAAGAAAAGATACAAAGTTTCAGTGGAACGATGATTTCCAACACAGTCTGGATACATTGAAAGAAAAGATGATTTCCACGTGCATGTAGATGCATCAACCATAGAACTTGGAGCTATCTTGGTGCAGCCTGGAGCAAGAGATTTGGATCACCCTATAGAATTTGCGAGTAGGAAGCTATCATAATTAGAACAAAACTATAACACCACAGAGAGAGAAGGCCTAGCTATGGTCTATGCACTACAAAAGTTCAGACATTACTTATTGGGAAAACACTTTAAGATTTTCAAAGATCACTCAACCCTGAAATACTTAGTCAACAAGCTAGTGTTGGGGGGGAGAATCTATCAATGGTTACTATTGTTTCAAGAATTTGATTTCGAGGTAATATTCAAGCCAGGAAAATTGAATGTAGGACCTGACCACCTATCAAGGGTCACAAACGAAGAAGAACTTACGAATCTAGAGGACAAATTACCATATGCGCACTTATTTGCAGTCCAGATCGTTGATGAATACTTTACAAATATACTTCAGTACTTAAGCATGAGTATTGTTCCACAAGAATATAACATCGCGCAGAATAAAAACCTAGTATTCCGGGCTGCAGACTATCAACTGATCACAGGACACTTATACATGATGGGCGCAGATAACATCTTGCGAAGATATGTGTTATAACACAAAAGACCAAGAGTTTTAGAAGAAGCCCATGAGGGAATACCAGGAGGGAATTATGTAGGCAAAGCTACCATGCAGAAGGTATTATGTGTGGGACTATGGTGGCCGACCATTCACAACAATTCGAAGGAGTACTGCCAGAGATGCGGTGTCTGTCAAAGGGTTGGTAAACCCAATAGAAGGGATGAGATTCCATTATGACCACAGGTAACATTGCAGGCATTCGATAAATGGGCAATAGACTTTGTGGGACCAATCAACCCACCAACAAAAATAACAGGAGAAAGGTACATTATCACCACGAAAGAATACCTGACAAGATGGGCGAAAGAAACACCAGTGAAGGATTGCAGCACAAAAACAACAAAACACTTCCTCTTTGAATAAGTAATCCATAGATTTGGGTGCCCAAGATTTTTGATGAGCGACCGAAGAATGCACTTAATTAACAACACTATCAATGTTGTGACTGAAGAGTTTGAAGTCCATCATTAGAAGAGCACAACATATCACCCACAGACAAATGGCATAGTAGAAGAATTTAACAAAATCCTTGATAATGTGTTAACAAAGATTTGTAATGTCAACAGGGATGATTGGGACCTCAAAATACTAGCAATATTGTGTGCCTAAAGGACTACATGCAAGAAGTTGACATAGAACACACCATTTAAATGGGTATATGGCCAAGAAGTAGTGGTTCCATTATAATTTCTGGTACCCATTTTGCACGTAGCAACAATTATACATATGACAGGACGAGGCACAGTACAAGAGAGACTAAACCAGTTGATGACCATGGAGGAAGATCGGATAATGGAAGGCTTCCACTAACAAGTTCAGAAAGAAGGGGACATAGCTCGGCATGACAGACACATCAAGAACAAAACTTTCTAGGAAGGAGATTTAGTGTTGATGTATGACAACAAATCCATTCAGCACCAAGGAAAACTCAGAATGCACTCGCTAGGACCATACAAAGTAAAAATTGTCATAGATGGAGGAGACATATAGTTGAAATAATTAGCATACACAGGAATCAAAGGGATGATCAACGGGCGCCGATTGAATCTGTACCAGGAAAATTGACCACCCACAACTTGAAAGTCACCGCACAGTAAGAAAAAACAAAACATAAAAAAATAGGATATTAAAATGGTACCAACAGAGGTACATTGAGCTGAAGGGAGAAGGAGCATGCACACTTAGGAATAAAAACTCGGCAAAAATTAGACCAATGGCCAGGTCACGATGGGAACAAGCAGGAAAAGAAAAGACAAAAAAAGAAGTACGAAGAAACAACATGATGCATAATTGAATGTTGAAAAGGACCGACGGGACGTCGCATTAATCGCGCCAACTGGAGACGGTAAGGGAAAGTAATGGCAAGTACGAAGGAACCAGAGGTGCATTGAATTCATAATAAAGGTGGCGTCTTCGACAAGATTCATGTGATTCCCATACAAAACATGGATGCGAGAGAAAATAGTCTATTGCGAGATTGGAAAAGATAGAGAGCAAGAAAGCATACGAAGCGCAAAGCCTAGCTCATAGAGGTTACAGAGACCATTGAACCCAAAAAATCTCGACATTCACCACCATGTCATCACCAAAGAAAGAAGAGGCTAGAGAGACTGCCAGACACTCCAGAGTTAGAACCACGACACATGTACAATCGAAGGAAGGCAAACATCAACCACTAGAGATCATCAATATCGAAGAAATCCCCTCACTAGATACGACACTGATAAACCCCAGAAATGTGGTAGAAAAAATCCAACAGTCAACACCTGAGGGCATGAATGGGGATACGTCGATAGAAGCATGGGAGCAACAGAACTAGGGAAACAAGATTGGAAAAAATAGGGAATTTAGGTCTGCTAGAGCTACCACACTTTGGCAGAGGTCAATACGCAGGCAGTTGTGTCAAGAAATTGATGGAAGTCACACATGGCGGGGACATATGGTTGGAAAATATCGTCTCAATAGACATGGATCTCATTGCACAAATTACATGGTTTCCATCCCGGGGCATGGATCCTGCGTAGTTTCTTGATGATAAGAAAAAAGGAGAAAGAACTCGTGAAAGAGATTAAAAATAAATATGACATTGACAGGGGGACGCAAGGAATCATCATCGAAAGGATCAATGATGCCACGACACAGATGGCTACAAAAATCTTGGCCTACAAGCTGCTAATAAAATGTCGCAGGGAGGAAGTCCCAGTCGTGGTCATCGCAGTTGCAACACAATGTGCCGAGGGCACCACAGTTAGTTGGGCACCCTATCTCTTGAATTTTTTTCTGGATGACAACAAGGATGCACAGGATCTAGGAACAAAATTCCATTACTCATGGTTTATCATGTTGATAGCCATCATGGGATGGAAGGAACCAAATTACACATTTTTTGGCACCAGACCCATGCCGAATCAGGGAGAAAGATACTTATCACTTGGCGCCACACCTGATGCCAAGCACAAGAAGATGAACGCATTTGTATTCGAAGGATACCTTCATGATCTGGAAGAGACCATCGCCAATCTATGGAGGATAACACCGCAGGTTGTGACATACTATCGAGACATAACTAATTTCAATGCCACTTGTCATGCAATGTGGATACATGCATGGAAGGACCCCAACAACAGTGGCTACAATTTCACTATTGCATTGGAGGGTGACATTGACATGGTTATCTGGGATTGGGAGGATGACTAGAAGATTCCTGTTCTCACCCAAGACATACCTACAAAGACAATTGAAGAGGAAACAGGGAAAGAAGGAACACAACCTGAGGAAGTCCCGGTGCATAAGAAATGAAGGATGGGCCAGGAAAAAACAAAGAAAAAAAATGAAGGGACACCTAAGACAGAGACCCAGAAGGGGAAGAAGGATAATACATAATCAACCAAAGAACAACATAAACAAGCCGAGGCCGTGCAGGGAACTATGCCAAGTCCTAATCCCCAAGAACCAGGCCTGAATAAGAGACCAACTACTCAAACGGGGGGCACGCGTAAGAATATGAAGGCGCATAGGACACCTCTAGATTACACGATCACAAAGGATAATGCAGAGAGGATAGCCCAAATGTTTTAGGATCGTACATTTGAATATTTGTAGAATGATGTGCGCCACAGGGACATAATTCAAGAGGAGTTGGCATACATGTGATAGTTCCTCAAGCAGATCAGAGAAGCACAGGCAGTGGGAAACAACAAAGGAACAGGGCCATCAACATCATATACAGGAGAAGAACCTAAAGAAAGGGAGGGAGATATAGTCCACACAATACCGCATTCGAGTGAAACATTCCACATTACACCCAACATGTGGCGCATGGATGAGATCGTCGGGAAGACACCCCTAAAAGAATTAGCTCAACTTCAACAAGTATTGTCGCGGATACCATCCAAAGCTCTACACAAGTTATAGGTTAGCGTTACCCAAGAGGTACAATCTCATGCACAAACAAACACAGCCAAATTATAGCAGGCACAGGAGAATAAGGACGCGCTGGAATTGATATGCAAGTAGGCCAAAATAGAGACCCAAGAGGAGATGGAGCATGTAAACAGATTGGAACAAAGAGTGGTCGGAACTTATGAGAATATTCCAATGACTGCGTAAAGGGCATAACTCACAACAACAGAGAAGATTGATCAGATTGCGCAGGAAATCGATCAATATTATAAGGATATTAAGAATCTCCAAGAGCAACTCACACCTACCACTCCAACAGAGGTAAGGGAGAAAAGGAAGAAGGAGGCAATAGAGCAACTACAGGAGATAGAACAACAAGTCAATGAAACAACTGACTTGTTCAATAAAGCAACACAATCCAACGATGGGACAAGGAAGAAGAAACTATAAGCATAACTATCCAGGATTTCAAGCACATGAAGAAGACAATGTCCATCATGGAGCATGTCAAAGGGACACAGGATATGAAGAAACTACAAGCATAACTCACCACTTTCTAAACATAGAAAAAGGTGCATTAGGCTCAAGTGGAACTTCTTCAAGAGCGAATATCAAAAGTCATCACACAAGAAAAGGAAGCTAAGACACATATAGCATAGACCTAGGCAGAGTGTGCAATATTGATCAGTGATGAAATTGCAGTCCAGATAGTAGACACACTCAAGGAGAAGACTGTGCAGGTGCAAACACAAGCAACAAAGTTCAAGGAAAAGTTCCAGGTGATCACCAAGGAGATCGAAGAAGCGCACAAAGGTTAGGTGAATCGGGACGCACCACATGTTAGTTTTGGGGCCTTTTGGAACCAGTCCAAATAAAAAAGAAACACGATTTTGGGAAAGAAGGCATGCATGAGGAAAGCGATAGTTGGAAGGAAAAGCAACATGCGCGCATGCATTGAAGAACTAATGATGTTAGGGTTATGGTTTTAGTAGTGTATTTTAATGGGTGAAGATCCAGAAATGTATAAATAGAGATACCCATGTCTCAGAGAGAGAGGAGTCGTTATCATATAAGAGGTGATGGTTTGCATATGAGTTAATAGTTAGTGTCTATAGAGAGATGAACCTGAAGAACAAATGTTATGTAATATTTTGCGGTATCACCTACTTTTGTAAATGGTTGAGCTAGAGATTCCTGAGAAGGGTAGATCTTGAGGGTTAGATGGCAGGCTGAGGATATTGGTTTGATCTTGTCTGCCTCATAATAGATCTTGACCTAACTAAGAAGAGTTGTAAAGCGTGTGACGTTGTAAGTAATAACTACTATAATAAAAGAGCGAAGAGTCAGATCATTGTGGACGTAGCCTAGGAGGGGGTGAACCATGGTAAAATATGTGTTATGCGATTGAATGCATGTGTGTCTTTATTGTCTTACAATTGATATTTCTATGATGCATGAATGGGGTGTTATATTTCCTTCATAATTGTAATAAACAGTGTATTGCTTTAGTAAGATGTAATAAACTTCTCAGTTTACAATTATCATATCTCTCACTCAATCCTAGGATTAAAACACATGAGTGTTGCAACCACCCATTAAGACTATCTCAGGTGAGATTGCACAGTGCACTTTGTACTCTGCATTGCCTTCTGGTGTACTAGGAGGGGCGATAATTTTAGAGGTGTTGTGGGAAAACCGAACAGTCATGAACCCTGGGTCACTCAATACAAACCCAGGCATGATATAAGTAAGTAGTAAACCAACACTACCCCTAGACACATTTTCACTATTTACCCTATGTTTGGTCCCCACATTCCCTCGACCCATATCCTTAGCCCCTAGCCCCTCATATGTAAACTTAGACTTAGAAACAAGCCTTAGACCTTATCCCCCTAACCTTGAATATTTTATCGATGGATCCCAAATCAACTTTACCTCTTCCACATAGTCCCCACTACCCTCACTACAACCCCTCTTTCCTTGGGTCCTCAACTTCTAAGTCATCCCCCAACACTAGTTCATTGGATCCCATCCCTTGGACCCTATCCTCCCACTCTACCCAACACCTAAACCCCTTTACCCTTGGGCCAATTTCCCCCTATAACCATGGGGCCCTATACCTTATGCTGCTATGGCCTAAGAATCCACACTATGTCTCTAGGACCAAATCATCTGACACCCCTAATCTCATCCATACATGGGCCCCTACCTCTCTCATTAGGAAAATTACCCCCTACCCCTTAGGACCCTTATCCATTGGTTCCAAGCTTGTTCCCCTAGCACCATCCACCCCTAGACCCCTTCCCATGAGTCCCTTCCAGAAATAGATCCCCACCTCTACCCTTATCCAACTTCCCCACTAGGACCCTATTTCCATCCAATCATTATTTCCCTCTACCCCTCTATCCTTTCCTATACTCTAAACCTATCCACATCTACCCTTGGGAACCTACCTCTACTCTAATTTTTACCCCCTATTTTCCTAAGCCCATACATCCCTTTGGATTGCATCCCCATCTACCCCTAGGCATGTATTTGTACCTAACCCCTACCCCGTCTACACCTAGGCCCTAAGCTCACTATGTCCATACCTTTTCCCCAAGGCCTCACAACCCCTACACCTTCATCTTACTTCTCTAATCACTTCCCTAGGCCTCAAAACACCTTCAGTTCTAGGCCCCCATGTCCCAGTTTCAACCAATCCCCTCTACATCTAATCCCCCTTATATATTCCTAATGTCTAAACACCTTGATTAAAGGTATGTACCATAATAATTTTCTCTTCCCCTCCCTTGCCTCCTCTCCTCCTCCCAATTTTTCTTGCCACAGTCTCCCACTTTGATTTTCCCTCCTATCTTGCATGCCTACCTCTCTCCATCCCTTAACCAAACACCCTTTACCTCTTCTTACCTCCTCTCTATTTTCCCCTCTCACCCCACCTCCTCATGACCACCTCTTCTAGTATCATCTGTCTCCCACTCTTCTCCCCCATCCCCCTTTGTTTACCATTCCCACCCACCTTCCCTCTTTGTTCACCTCCTCTCCCAACCCCTTTGGTGGATTTTCCCTCCTTTGATTCATGCCCAACACTCCCTGTCCCCTAACCATCCACGCTTTTCCTCTCTTGTCCCACCCCCTCATGCCCACCTTCCCTCGTCTCACCTATCCACACCTCTTCTAACCCTCCCCCTTTGTCACTCATACCCATCCACCATCCCTTTATCCTCATATCCTCTTCCAACCCCTTCATCCCCTCCACCCCTCATCTCCNCCTCTTATCCTTCATGCCCACAACTCCCCATACCCTACCCATATACCCTTCACGTCTTCTCACCTGCTCCCCTTTTCCCCCTCTCACCCCAACCCATCTTTCCCACCTCTTCCCGGTCTCACCTATCTACCTCTCTTATCCCTCCTCGCCCTTTTCCTACCATGCCCATCCATATTCCCTCTCTTCTCACCTCATATCCCAACCCTATGATGGATTTTCCCTTCTTTTCTTCATGCCCAATTCTCCCCCTCCCCTACCCATTGACCCTTTTCCATTTCTCACCTCCCTATCCCACCACACCCCCCCTTCCCCTCTATCCCTTCCTCACATCCCATCCTTCATCCCCTTCATCTTGCCACTCCTTCCCCCTTGGATTCACCCTCATTTCATTCATTCCCACCACTGTCTTTTATTTTTTGGAAATTCCTTTAGACACGGGGAGAAAATGCAATCGATCAAGAAAGTATTCAAGGAAAGAGGATTCCATTGGAAAGGTCATTGAAAGAAGAGAAAATGAAAGGCTAGGTATGGTAAAATGTAGGATTTTAGTAGAGGCCAATTCAAATTATAGCACAATAAATACTACTATTGTTTCTCCTCCATCACCACAAGAAAATCATAGAATTTTAGTAGAGGCCAATCCAATTCTGGCCTCTAGTGAATCTAAGGTATCAAATAGTGATATTCAGAGAAAAAGAACAAATATTGTCCAAACATTTAGCAGAAAGAAACAAAACAATGAGAAAAATAACAAAATGGCACATATTTATATTGTGCTCACTATTAGGGAGAAACCTCCAATAGAGTAGATCTCAAGTAACAAATGATTCCATAAGACAGATTTTACAATGTTTTCTACCTCTATATATACTAATATCTTCTTAAGAACATTCTAGAGGAGGAAATTTCTAGTGCCATAACCTTCTAGTAATTCTTCCTACAATAGTTGTGTTCATAGTATTACAAAGCCTTATTTAATGATGATGGCCTTTATTACATATCAATTCACAATATTCTATCTACTTTAGGGGTTAGGGAGGTTAGGACCCTAACATGCCCTCCCCCTCAAATAATAGCCTTGTCCTTAAGGATATAGATATGGGAATTGATACAAAATGGTTATTGGCTCCCATGTGGAATTCTCGATTTGTGTGTCCTTCCAGTATATTAAAAATTAGTGAATTGTGAACCAATGGAGATGACACTCACATTGGGCCAATATGTATTGTGGTTGCAACCAAATGGAACCATCTTCATCCAATTGAGGGAGACTAGTTTGAATATGGCACTTGGATTTAATTGCTTTCTTTAAGTAGGAGACATGAAAAACTGTATGGATCTTAGAGTGACTGGGAAGGTATAATGTGTAAGCCACGAGACCAATGCACTTGATGATTGTATAGGGGCCATAAAACTTTGGAGCAAGATTCTGGAAGTGGTATACCTTGAGGGAAATTTTATTATATGGTTGTAGAAAAATAAACACCTGATCCCCTTCAGAAAAATGGTGTTTGGAATTACACTAATCAACTTGTTTCTTCATTCGATTCTTATCCATGTCAACCAAATTGTCTTTGAGAGTGTGTATAATGTCACCCCAACCTGTAAGGGTTATTTCAAACTCTTGGACCTTGGAGACTCCTGGAAGGTAAGATAATACAGAGGGGGGAATTTGACCATAGATTTTCTCAAAGGGAGCCATGTGATTGACACCATGGTAATTTGTATTGTACCATAATTTAGTGAGGGGTAACCATTGAACCCATTAGTATTTTCATTTGGACATGAAGCACCTCAAATATGATTCTAAGAACTTGTTGAAAACTTCAGTTTGGCCATCGGTTCGAGGATTATAGGTAGTGGTGAGATGAAATTGGGTTCCTTGGAGATTGAACAATTCTTTCCAGAAGCTACCTGTGAAAGTTGGATCACGGTATAAGAAAATAGATTGTGGAATTCCATGTAGTTTGAAGATATTGTCCTTGAAAAATTGAGCCAATGTGGAAGCCTTAAATGGGTGTTGGAGGGAACATAAATGAGCATATTTGAAAAGTTGATCAACCAAAACCATGATGACTAATATATTACATATTTTGGTAACCCAACTATGAATTACATAGAAATGTCTATCCATATAGCAGGTGGGATGGGGATTGGTTGTAGTTTTCTTGTATTTTTTACTATTTCTCCCTTGTTGCATTGGAAAGTATCTCATTATTCCATAAAACTATGTATGTTTTGCTTCATGCTTTCACAGAAAAAGGAATGTTTGATTTGTTCATAGGTTTTATGAAATCCAACATGTCTTTTTGTTGGAAAGGCATGGAGTCCATAGATAAAAATGGATTTAAAGTTGGATTGTTTTCTTAAATACAAGTGCCCTTTATAGTAGAGCTCATCATTTTTCCAAGTGTATCCTGAAGATGCATTAGTGTCTTGTTGCATTTGTTAGATTAGGTTAGCAATTTTTGGATCTTGAAACCTTTCATGGTGAACTTCCTTTAACCAATCGACTACAATGAAGGAGAGAAAAAAGAGAGACCCTTCTTCTTCATATTTCATCGAAAGAAAATCAACTACCACATTGCATTTTCATTTCTTGTAAATGGTCTCATAATCATAGACATATTTTGGTAAGCCACTTATGTTTCTCTCAGGATGAAATCCATTGTTACAAAAACTATTTGAGGCTATGATGATGAGTTTTAATTTGGAAGCATTTCCCAAGAAAGTAAGGAGGATAGATCTTCACCACATGCAAAATAGCCAACATTTGGTTTTTATATGTGGATTTTCCCAAGTGTCCCTCAGAAATTTGCTTACTAGTAAGGGCCAAAGGGTCTGACTTTTTTTTATGAGAACTGCACCAATTCCTTTCGCTAAGGCATCACACTCCAAAAAAAATATTTTTTAAATAGGGTAGACCCAATACTGTAGTTGTAAACATAGTGTTGGATCAGGGGCAGACCCAGGGTTCAACTCTTACAACAAACCAACAAACCCTAACTAATGGCCCTTTCAGAAACACCTGCGAAGCAGATGCAGTCTCACCCGAAGTAGCAATAGGGGGTTGCAGGAAACAAGTTTCTACAACCAAAGGAAATGCAAAGTGATTCCAAAAGACAACACAAACAATATAGATATTCTTTACCCTTCTTATGCTTGCTTCACAAAGTTATATCTTTGATCTAAAACAACCATACAATAACAATATAACAGATGGAAAATAACACCTCATATCACCTCATATGTTGTCTCTCGCCTCCTCCACTTCACCGCTTCTTCTCCTGCATCATCCTCGCTGCTTGTGCATGTTTCCTATTTCCCAGCTTCCTCGTGCTGACCAATTCCTCTTCTGACTCCAACATCAACTTCCTTATCTTTTTTACCACCTCGTCCAACTGCTCCATCGGTTGGTTCTTCTGTTGCAGAATGTCTTGCTGCAATTCTCCCTTGTATTTGGGAAAATCACACTGATCTCCCAAGTTGTCTTCTTCACCTCTTGCAGTCTTAGCTTGTCACTCTACTGTAGTATTCACTCCTACAAGATTCTCATTACTTTTCTTTTACTCAACTACCACTTCCCTTGACAGACTGACTTTAGTCAGTCTTTCGGTTGGTCCTTTTCCAACTTCCACCAACTGATCCTCATGCTCGTGTGTCTCCTCTGGCATGGCTATCTATTGGCAGCCACCTTCTGGTCCTCGACTATCTAACCAATCCTCCAGTTCCCTTAACTCCAATTCCCACAGAGTGAGTGACTCAACTCGACGTTCTCTTGTTGTTGGGACATACTTCGGTTTATGTTCCTCGTCCCTTACGACAGTCTCAGCTTGTTGTCCTTTTGTTTCATCTGCAACATCTGTGCTCGCCTCTCCTCAGCCTCTTGGTAGGAATATCTCGACTCCTCCAATGATCAGAACGGTCCTTTGATCCTTCTCTTTGATGGTGGAAGTTCTCAACTTCTCATCATCTTTATTCACACGACTCATAACTCCGCGTGAATCTTCTTCTGAGCGAGGTATTCCTTCTGCCTCCTCCTCATCTGTCAACTCCTCCATATGTGAACTCTTAAATGAGCTCATCTCTTCTCCCTTGCCCACCTGGAAATATGAGATGTCTCCTCTACCCACCTGGCAGTTTACGAGATCCACTGACCTCTTCTCATTACCCACCTAGCAATCTATGAGACCCTTTCCAGATCTATTTCCCTTATGACCGAGTTTTTCAACATGCCTCGACCACCTTTTTAACTTTTGTTGTTTCCCTCTGGCCAACAAATTCTGAATAGGAAATTTAGTTGTTCTCTTCAAAGGCCACTCGTACCTCCAACACACCTTTTCCTCCTGCTGCATCTTGAATGCTGGCCTCTCCATATGGGCTTGGATTTCAATGAGCTCCTTGTCCATATCCACTTTTCTTTTTTGCGGGAAGAATCTCCCTTGACCGTGATCTTGACTTCCAACGACCATCTTACTTTACCTGCATCCCACCTGGCTATCTGAAATTTGTCGCACACCTTGCAACAGTTTCAACAGAGCATCGCACTATGTCCCTCTTGCCTACATAAATCAATTATCCATTAGATCTGATACCACTAAAATGGTATAAGACTATATCCTTTTTCTCCTCCTTCACCTATTGTCCACAAGTGAAAACAAAATCTGATACCACTCCTGACACAATCCCCACCCCCTTCCCTCTGAAATTTCAGGGTTGCTTGACCTCCCGGTCTAGGATCGTTCAAGTCATCGAAATGAATGGTTCATCAGGCTCCCAATGGAACCAAATTAACTTGACACGAGCCCTTTACTTTATCGACATAGGTTATGTGGTGCCCATGGACCCTCTCCTTAACGCTTTTCAATTCTTAATACCAATACTGCTATCCCTCTATGCTAGGCTCCCTCATTGATGTGACCATGGACTACGACCATGGGTCATCTCCTTCGCAATCCCGTGCTTCAGGAATTTCGCGCGATGCTTTCTCCCTTTTTCTTGATTTCCAAATCGACGAATTCTTCGGGACCATATCTATGGTCCTCGTTCCTCTCGCGATCAATGAATGTGATCAACTTCGTGAGTTCAGACTTCATGAGTCCTTTCTTCTTTTGACTCTACTTCTTCGTATTTGTGAGTCAGCGAAGTGTTGATCTCTCGCCATGCGTCCTATCCCAATGGACGACTAGTATCACTTCAACTCCCATCTCTTCAAGTTTTCTCCTCTTGACTTTTATCGAAGGGTTCCTCCTCTGAAATGCATGGATCTCTTCCACGTTCCCTTCTAGATCCAACGGTCTCGATTGAAATCTCTCTTTGCGACTTCACAAAGATCCTTGTTTACTTTCAACAAACCTCCCAAAGTTACTGCTTCCGAACCTCTCGATCTTCTTCCACCTGTCTCCTCCGATGATGGACAACCTTCACTGTCTTCAAGACTTCGACAAGTCCTCGACTCCTTTTCCACACTTAGCGCAAGTTATTTTGCAGTACTTGCAGAACTTTGCATCGGCTCTTCTGCGATTTTGCTTGGATTGAAAATATCCAAGGTTCCTAGTTCCTCTATGTCCTTCAATGGACTTCCTCTTTCCCTCCTTGCAGTTTGTTTCTCTGCTTCCTGATATTTTAAGATGAACTTACAACACCTTTGGCAAAATCCTTGCCCTTGGCTCAGTTCTTCAACGAATTCTCCCTCGGCCTTATGGAAAGGTTTAAGGCATCTCCTTTCCTTTGTCGATGGACTCTTTCAAAGTTTTCCCTTACCAGGATGTTCAACAACCCTGGGATTCTCCAACACTTCCAACTGTGTTGCTTATGTGCACGCTCACACTAGCTCGATGCCCTCCTGGCAGAGTATTTTAGAGTGTTCAACAACTCTAAACTTTGCTTCCTCCCACATAGTATTTCTTTCCAAGGTACTTAACCACCTTGAAATTTCTCCCTGAATATGTGAACTAATCTGGTGTGCCCTCCTGGCAACTTCTCTTCTAACTCCACTGAGTTCAGACACGCACTCCTTGCGTCAGCTCACATAGTTTTCTCTCTTTGTCATGCACTCCTTGCACTTATCCTAGAGAACTAGACTTAACTCAGCACACTCTCGGTTATAAAACTATATCTATGTCCCTGCAGATGATTTCTAACATTCATCTACAATTCAAATGCATGTAAAATACATTCATAACTCAACATCCATTACACAGAAATTTAAAACAAGAAAAACTGTCATTTTCTATTAATGGTGGAATGTCAAATTACAAATATGGAGTCCGAGCTACAACTGAGTCTCGACTCTCATCAAACTCCCCAACTTGTCTTACGATGAATTTTCATCGAATTCTAGTAGCCTCTATCAGGCATACAATACAAATATTTATACAAGAGGGGATCGATGAGCTTCCTTCGCAAGTTAAACTAGTGGTGTCAAATCACCATTCAAAACGCCTATCGAAAGGGAAAATTACAATGATGGAAATCTACTCCAAATCGGATGCAGATCCCTTCTAGCATCAACCACTTAATGGCAACCTTATCTCCAGCTTGTGCGAAAGCAAAATTTGTCTTTTACAACTTGTCCTCATAAATGCTTGGATCATGTCGTAGATTCTCGAGGCAAAATGAGAGGGAGGTGCCTATCCTTCCTTGAATGTGCATCATGTGTGTTAATTAACTGGCGCATGCTGAGGTGGATAAGTGCTACTACATCACTTATGATTGGGAATGACGGTGCCACCAGGTGGTTTTGAGCAATAAGTATAAGTCCTAGTGCCATAGAAACAATCTAGGGAATAAGGCCATGCCATAGGTCCTAAAGAATCTTTAAAGCATCCAGAGCCATGTAAAATTCCTCAAATCACCACACATGACCTCTGGAGGGTATCCTTGGCCTATAATAAAGGATGTTAGTGCTCTCACAAGGTTTTGAGCATTAGCTATGGGTCTCAAGGATTTTATATTGTCATGGGTGGTAACCCAAGACCTAGTTGAAGTACAAAGCGTCTAGGAATATAGGGCCAAACACAACACCAAAAACCAACACACATGACCTCTCGAGGGTTTAGGTATAATCTAGGGCTCAAGGATCATGAATGACACCTCAAAACACTATAGATGACCTCTTGATGGAATGTTTGGCATTCAAGTGGGGATATGGGCATAATTAAAATATTTTGAGCACTAGGTATGGGTCTTGGATCCTTGGACATGATCAAGAGAATAAAAATAAGCCTTAGGTCCTAAAGGAAACTTCTAATTATTTGTGGCCAACAATGACATGTTGAACCACCACAAAGGACCTTTCTAGGGTGTCCTTAGTCTTTGGATGGGGTTAGCAAGAATTATGAGGTTTTTAACATTAAGTATGAGTCTGTGTATCATGGATATATATATGGTTAGGGGATCAAACTCAATAATTAGGTCATAAAGGAATCTTATAGGCTTTTGTGGCCAATGATGATGACTCCTTCAACCACCACAAATGACCTTTCAAGGCCATCCTTTACCTCTATTTAGGTATATAGGTACCATTATCACTTTTGAGCACTAGGTATGGGATTTAGAGCCCTACAAATTCTAACAAGAAGACACACATGTTTTAGAAAATGTGCACGCTCCTTAGGAATGTGCACATGTTCTAAATCATGTGCACACTCCTACTCAGGAACACATGTGCATTCATGAAAATTTTGAGTTGGAAAGCATGTGTGGTGGTTTGGGGAGCACCAAGGCTATAAGATTACGAATGTGTGCACATTATAAGAATCCATATGTGTTACTATATGTGTGTGTTCATGTGCACCCTATTTCCACTTTTTCGATCATCAATTTCATGCGAGCACCCTTATATAAATTACCACATATTTTGATATTACCACATGGGTGCTTGCACAAAGTTAATGGCTTAAAAAGTAGCAATGGGTTGAATAGGAATGTGCACACATAGGAACTTGTGTGCATTATTAGAAATTTGCATGTGGTCCTAATCCTCTAGCCTCGACACTCCTCGAACTTCCACACATGCTAGCCAACTCAGGTTTCTCAAGAATGTGCATGTTATTTTAAGTAGGAGTGCACTCATACTTTAAAATGTGTCTGTGTTCTTGAGAAGGATTGTGCATGTGATTTAGAACATGTGTGCATTCCTAAGGAGTGTGAATGTGTTCTAAAGTGTGTGTCTGTGTATGTGTGTGTGTGTTAAATCTTATTAGAATGTCCAAGGCCTCGAGACCCATACCTAGTTCTCGAAAGTCCTAATTGTCCTAATTCATCCTATATGTCAAAACCTCATAATGATGACTATCTCCATATAGATACCAAGGATACCTTAGAAAGGTCATTTGTGGTCATTTCACATGTCATTGATGGCCTGAGATTCCTAGAATCTTCCTTTAGGACCCGAGGCCCGAGTTTCCTCTTTTGATCATGTCCAAGGACCCAAGGCCCATACCCAATGCTAAAAATATCCTAATGATGGCGATATCCCCACTTAAAGGTCAAATATCCCCTTCAAGAGGTAATATATGGTGGTTTGAGGTGTTATTCATGACCCTTGAACCCTATAAGTTGCTTGAAACCTCGATAGGTCATGTGTGGTGGTTTGAGGCATTGTATTTGGCCCAGGATGCCTAGAATATTTATAATTTGACTAAGGCTTGGGTTCTCAGCCTTGAGCATACTAAGGCCCTAAGACCCATATATAATGCTCAAAACCTCAGGAGGGCACTAACATCCTTTCTTATAAGCCAAATATACCCTCCAAAGGTCATCTTTGGTGATTCGAGGCATTGTTCATGGCTCTAGAAGTCTCAAATATTTCTTTATGAGTTAATTCATGGCCTTATTCCTTAGATTGTTTCTAGGGCCATAGGACACATCTTTATCTATCAAAACCACCTAATCTCATCGACATACCCAATCATAGGCCAAGGATACCCTCAAGTGGCCATGTGTGGTTCTTTAAGGAATCCTCCTTGACCCTTGATGGATAGGAGCTTCATTTAAGGCCCAAGGTTCATGTTTCCTCCCATAACCATGTCTAAGGCCCATAGACCCATGTTTGAGGTGACATTATTGGCCATGGATGCCCAAAATATTTCTTTAGGGCCTAAGGCTAGGGTTTCCTCCACCAACCATATTCAAGGCATTGAAACCCAAATATAGTGCTAAAAATTTCCAATAGAGCCCAAATCCCCTCGTAAAGGTCGAATATCCCATAGAAAAGTCTTACACAGAGATTCAAATCCTTATTCATGTCCCTTAATCCTTATAAGCTACATTTAGGGATTAAGGCTTGAGGTTCCTCCCCCAACTATTGTCAAAGAAACAAGACTCACACCTTGAGCTCAAAAAATTCTAATGGAGTCTACATGCCATCTAAGAGGGAGGCGATACTCTCAAGACATTACGTTTGGTTGTTTGAGGTGTTATTCTTGGAGTTGGATTCATAGAATATTACTTTAGGTCCTAAGACTTAATTTTTCTCCCTTGACCATGACTAATTCCCCATGACCTATACTTGGTGCTCAAGACCGTCTCATGGTATCTTTTGCAAATCAAAGGACAAATATCCCTTAGATATATCATCTGTTGTGGTTTGAGGACCCATTGACGGATCTTGAGCCCTCAAAGCTACCATTTAGGCTTAATGAGCAAGTTTCATCACTTGACCTTGGTCCAACTCTTTAGACTATGTACTTCCCCAAAAATCCTAATGGTGTCGATATGCTCACTAAGAGGAAAATGATACACTTGGGAGGTAATGTGTGTGGGTTCAAGGTGTTTTTATTGTCCCTAGATGCATGATATATTCTTTAAATGCCTAACACGTAGATTTATTCATGCCATCATTTTGGGGATTCACCTTGACCGATAACTTGTACTCAAAAATTGTAATGGTGCACATAACTCCACTTGGAGGTGAAATATCCCCTTTGGAGGTCACGTGTTTTTCTTGGGCCTTTATTATTATAATATTAATTTATGGACTAAGATATGGGTTCCCCCCCTAACCATATTGAATACCCTGAGACCTATACCTAGTTTTAAAAACTTAATAACATTGTCAATATCCACTCTTGGAGGGTAAGGATATGCTTAAGAGTTCATGTATAGTGGATCAAGGTGTCCTTATTGGACCTTGATTCTTAGAGTATTCCTTTATGGTGTAAATCCTAGGTTTCCTTGTTCAAAGATGTCTAGGGCCCAAAGATTCTTGTACCTAACATACAAAAATCCCCTAATGGCACCCATATTCCTAGTCAAAAGAAGGGATCACCTTGAGAGGTCTTTTGTGATGGTTCAAGGTGTTTTTCATATACATCTATTTAAAAAAGATTACTATAGGGTCCAATCACCACCATTCATCCCATGAGCATGTCAAGGGCATCGTGAGTCATAACTAGCGATCCAAATATTCTAATGATACCATATCCCTATTTTGAAAACAAGGATTCCCTCGAGATGTCAAGTGTGGTGGTTCGATGTGTTCGTCTAGGACCTTGATATTTAGAATCAACCCCTACATCCTAAGGCTCAAGTTTCCTTCCCTTATCATGTGAAGGACCCTAATACCCATACTGAAAGCTCAAATCCTCTAATGTCATGATATCCCCACTTGGAGGTAAATGATGCACATTGGGAAAATTATTTAATCACAAAACCACATGCGTTTTATTAGGAATTTGCATGTGTTATTAAGAACAGAGGTGTTATTAAGAACATGTGTGCATGTTATTAGGATTGCACACTTGCTCTAAAACATGTGTGCATTCTTTCTATTCAATATTTTTTGGGCGAGTGTGACAACTTTAAGAGAAATGTTTTGGATTTGGTTACTTCTTAACATAAGTGTTTCTTGATTTGGTTCCCTTTGATTTAGGTTCAAAATGACAAAATATTTGGTTTGAATAGCAAATACATCAAAACCTCTATTTTTCTAAATGGCTCTCAATATCTCTATTTTTCACCTTATTTTTGCATATGCTACATAAATCTATTGTTGATGAAACTATACACACATAAAGACTTGAATATATATATATATATATATATATATATAGAGAGAGAGAGAGAGAGAGAGAGAGAGAGAGAGAGAGAGAGAGAGATGATTTAGGTATTCAACACCTACACCAAGTGGAACATATACATTATATTTTGCATGAAAAATAGCACATTGATGTTATAAAAATTCAAATTTCACATATTGATACAAAAATTCTATAAATAAAAATTCTATATTCAAAAGCTAATTCAATTTCCTATATTTCATATTTTTACACTATATTCAAATTCAATATGAAAGTATCTTTAATCATCCCTCCAAATTAATATATTTTTGTTTTTCCATATTTACATTATCACTAAATCATCATGAAAAACCATCATTAATTTGCACTTACCTCTAAATTTTCATTAAATTAATAATATTTAAACCAATGTTAAATAGACACTTTGTGACTTTTAAAAAAACCTATAATTAAAATTTAAAAATAATACAAAAAAGTTAAAATAAAAATATAATATATAAAAACCTATAATTAAAATTTAAAAATAATACAAAGAAATTAAAATTAAAATATAATATAAAATCGAGAAAAATAAATTGAAAAAAAAAACAAGGAAAAAGAGTGACGGCTATCGAAATCAATTATGATCCATTACATTTAATAAAACCTTACCAAATAATTCAATGAAACATAGTCCATCAAATTTTTGTTCAGTACAGATGAAGTAAAATAATCCAATGAAATTATTGGATCAAAATATTGGTTAAATTGGTTTGGATGAAGCTAATTTCACTCTATTAGATTTGGATGGGTTTGGACACCCTCGTCAATTTTAATGCCAATCAATTACGTCTTCATTTTCTGAACCAAAATATATATTCCAATCGCCTTTAGTAAGAAAACATATTCAAACCAATTTCAAAATCTCTAAATTTGTTCAAAATCCCTAAACGATCAGGAAAAGTTTAATTTTAAAAATTAAATATTTTATATATATATATATATATATATATATATATATATATATATATATATTTGTGAATAAATATTAGTTTTGTATTTCCGAGATTAAGAAAGAAAGGTTATATATATATATTTATATTTATATTTGTGAATAAACATTAGTTTTGTATTTCCGAGATTAAGAGAGGTTATTAAGAGAACACAAAAATAGTTTATATTTTAGGTTTGCACAATTCAATATTAAACTTCTTGAATATGGTGTAGCCCGTGTCCGAGTTAAATTCAATAGCATTATTAAACTAAACTTTTCCTTTCCAGTTGGCCATGGTTAGGGATTAAATTTGAAGAGAAGGTTAAGTTCATTGTAAACCTTCTAGATTGATAAGTTAAAATAAATGATTCCTTTTTATATATGAAAAGGATTTTTTTTTTTTAATTTCATTTATAAAATGATTATTTTATAATTCATTGGATGTGAAAAAATTAACTTTTAATTTATCATTCTCCAAACATAATTTTTTAATCATCAAATTAAATTCAAATAATGATAAGATTTTTACACATTGACATTAAATACTCATTTAAATGAATTACTCTTAGAATATTTGAGATTACAAAATTGAATGAAGTGTCATGAGATTTTAACATACTCCACCTAATGAAAGAAGTTGTTGTGCCTTCATTCTTGTTCAAGTTTTATAAAGTGTGTTCCCATCTATTTTGTGCACTTACTGTTGATAAAGATAAAAATATCAAAGTGTCTAACTTTCCTAGACCAAATCTAGATCTATAATCATTCTTTTATACAATTCAACTTAAAGAATCCTCTTTCACAACTAGTAGTGCTAGCAAGAAGAGTAAGGAAAATTTGCCACAATTTCATTAAATTTGGATAAAACTCACACAACTCAGGTTCTCCTCCACATTGCTCCCATGCTACAACCATGCTTTCCTTGGATACTTTTAATGCAAAATAATAGTAAAACTTTCCATTTCATCTTCACATTTTTCTGTATTAATTTTTGGTGAGTCTCTAATATCAAATTTTCCACATAGTCGTCTCAACCATTATTTTGTTTGAGAGTCTCTTTCATTCTCTTCTTCAAATTAAGAATAGGGACTGAATAATTTTGTTGCATTAGATACTAGCAAATATGTAAACCGCTCATTGAGACAATCAATCAAATTTTGAAAAAGTTCTTCACCCAAGTGAACACAATATTCCATAGTAGTGGACCCAAGTGAATTAGGTATAGGTTCAAATCTTAACATATACACATGTGAAGAACATATATTATCAATAAAATCCAATTTTCCATGTTATGGTTTCTTCGAGAAATATAAAACATGTTTAGAATCTTCTCCAAACATATCTTGCAAGAATCTTCTATGAATAAGTTCAATATGAACATCCAATTGCATACCAGTACATGGTATATATCAATATGTCCCTCTTGAAGTAGTTGACTTAGCTTATTTAATTGAGAGAAAATGATTACAAAACTAAAATTGAAATATTGTTCCCAATTCATACATCTTTCTATTATTATGTTTCCATTATTGTAATAATAGTGGCATAATTTTCACAAGCTTGTTCATCACATGTCCCTTAGAAAACCATCGGATTTGATGAATTTGAAGTACTTGTAACTTATCGATTTGAAATAAATCCATTAAAAATTTGAGTTCTCCATGCTTCTTTGCAGATTTTCCCAACCAAGAATATACTTTATTGGCCAACTTATCAATATAATTAAATTCACAAAAACAAATTGTAGCATCAATTATATCTAGTGCCTCGTGATTTGATACACATTGAATGCATAACAACTAAGGCACTTAAATAAGAAAATTAGTAACCAAACCTTCATGAATACCTCTCATAGATGAAGCTCAAATTGACCCAAATCCCATCATTTTATATTTTGATAAATCCATTTCAAATAATAATCTTTTCATGGATTCATAAATTGAACAAATTGACCCAAATCCCATCATTTTATATTGCCTTGATTTGCAGAAGACAAATAAATTTTATTGTGCGTGGCCCTCTTCCTCCATCCATTATATACTTAATGTATACAATAAGGTGTTTCTTTATTGTTTTATCATTGTTTTCATCTACTAGAATATAATAAAAAGGACTTGGACAAAATTTTTCCTTCATTTTTTTCAATAAAATACATAGTTTCCATCACACTGATTATTCTAGATTTGTCAATGTCCAACATGATTTCAACATGTTTAGTTATTGGTAAATATGGTTTCCTTGATTCACTCTCCAACCATTGAAAATAATATTTATGAATCTCAAATATGGCATGACCATTTAACCCATTTAATTGTATTGTACTACTACTTCCCCTTGCATATGGTACATATCTCCTTTGAATTTGACACACCATGAACACTTGATGCAATCTTCACCATTTGAACTTATTATATGATATTCCCATTTATGTATTAATTTCCATCCATATTTAAATGATCTTTTACCATCTTTCCGCTAACTTTTGTTTTTCGAAATACCACCTTCTTCGTAAATATTAATATCATCCTCAAAATCAACATTTTCTTCAATATTTGTATCATTTGGCTTCAATTTAAATGCATTATCAAGTGTCATTTGTCTTCCATGTTTGTTAGATTTGTCAATTCTAAGAATTTCTTCTTGATAAATTAGCTTTTTTTTATATGGATTTTTTTTTCATGAGAAATAGATGAAAAAACATTTTAAAATGACATTCACATAACTAAAGTTAAATTGTTACAATTATTGGGAATTGGAGATAATAAGTGACATAATCTATAGCACCTTTTAATAGTTTAGTTCAAATAATTTTCCATATTTAGTTTATTTGTTACATTTCTCAAATTATATAAACATATATTTTAAATGTGCATATGTAGATTGTCTAATCATATTAGTATGATTGAAATATAATGATTTTTTTTTCATTTTTATCAATTATAGAAATAAAATATTAAACCATAATAAATTATATAACATTTATTTATTCTATTATTAATCAATAAATTTATTTTCAAATTATTTAATCCTAAATTTTATTCTTTATTAACATTTAATAAGCTAATACTAATGTTAATAAGTCATAAAATATAATATATTACTTATATATTTTTATGCTTACTCCAATCTAAGAGGTTATTTCTGATGTAAATTACAAAAGTCTCATATATCTATTAAAGTTCTAATTAACACAATTTTTTTTTAAATAAAAAAAATATTTATAACATAGTGAGAGGAAGAGTAATTGTAAATTGTTTTTATCAAATTTTATAAATATTTTTAAATTTTGATTTCTATTATGAATTTATAAATTTAATTAAAAAATAAAAAATATTTTAATTTAAATGTATAATTTATTTTTTATTAAAATTTATTTAATAGAGAAAAGTATAATAAAATTTACATAAATTTATTTTTTTCACTGTTTATAAAAAAACTAATAATAAACCCCAGATGGGGTGACATGCGATGATGCCTTGCCACATGGATCAGCATCAAGCCACGACTTAAATGCTGTAGGTCGTTCCTCATCCCTTCAATATTTACGATGGTAGCCAGCCATTACAACCACTATACGAAGGCGAGACTTCTCCCTCACGCAAATGCACTAACACAACTAGCATTCAATATGACAGAGTTAATAGGAAGCCATGCGATGCCGTCATTTAGAAATTCAAAAGTTGGAGAGCCTGGACAGAGCTGGTTCATTCTCGTTTTGGACCTCCTCACCGGTTGGGAGCTCTGGTGCAGTTTTCTGTATCTCCATTCACCCCTCATCCGCAATGAAAATGAAGTGAGGTAGGCCTCGTCGAGGCTCGGCTTGGTACACCCACAAAGAGAAAAGGCATAGAAGGCAGAACCTTGAGCGCACTCTGTCAATGGCGAATTCCATCCTCCGACAGAGAGCACGAGTCGACCGATTGACACTCCATGCCATTATAGCTGAGCCTAGGATAGAGTGTAGCACACACACCCTTGCAATTGAGCCTGGAAGTTGTCTGAAGGGAGGCACTGCAGACGAGTTTCCAACCTGTTATGTCGAAGAAACACCATACCTGGAGGATTTCACGACCACCCTGGAACCCCAAGCCACGGTGCCTGAAATATAGGCTAGAAGAGGTCTGAAGGGAGAGCCTGTAGAAGAATTCCCAATTTGTTTTGTTGAATAGATACTGTGGACGGGTGACTACAGCCCCACCAACCATGCTGAGAAGGGAACGAGCGAGGACGAGGCTCAGGACAATGCCTGCGCAGAGATGAATGTTGATGAGACCAGAGCAGGGATGAATGTGGATGCGACCAGAGCAGGAATGAATGTGAACAAGGTCAGAGCAGGGATGAACGTGGAAGTGGGGAATGAAACCTTCGACGAGGCAGTAAAAAATGATTTGCATGGTCCACTCCTCTGTGCAGAGCATCTGGCTCTAGTGTTCGAACTCCGAGGCCACATGGCAGACCAGGAGCACAGAGCCCTCCTCATGGGACAATGTCTGGACCTTCTCCTTGACGCATAATCCAATGCTCCAATAAAGAGGAAATTTCCAATGTGCGCGCAACCGTTTATTATCCCAGCCAGATCCACGTGTCAAAAAGGCAATGGCAACAGGTCACTAGGTATCTGAGTTCTCCTATGCTAGTTTGTTTTTTTCATCATGTTGTTACTCAATGTTAACTTGAACTATGGCCATCTGTCCTGGTTTCCTTTGGGCAGGACAGAGGGCAAAACAATTTTTAGCTTATCTTCCTAGACTCATTTCACTCTAAACTATGTTGGTTTCCAGTAAAACGACAACATTTTTGGTGGCTCATGACGACTATATCTTTGTGTATTTTTGTCAATGTTTCTCTGTTAACTTGATATAGCAGGTACTAGCCTTTTTACTTACCAAAAAAAAAACACTAAAATAATAATCACTTGATATAATGTTAAATTCTTCCTTATAGGTTAATACATACCCTACCCTCCTCTGGATTTGAACTTGTGACCTCTTAAGAGGAAACACATGTTCTTAATAATAATAAAACATTAAAAAAATAATAACTACATGCATGTCTATATTAGTAATTGCTTTATCAAAATAAAATAAAAAAATTAATAACTTATGTTTTAATAGTAACATTAAAAACAAGTATGCATGCCCATGTTACTTTTAGAACATGCACTTACTACTTCAATAGATTTTTAAAAATTTGAATGGTATTAACCTATAAGGAAGAATTTAACATTATATCAAGTGATTATTATTTTAGTGTTTTTTTTTTTTTTTGATTAATAGTGACTCATAAGGAATAATTTTACATCAAAATTTAACACTTCAATACAAATATTACAATGAAAATATGAAATAATACCTTAATATAAACATAAACCCTATTGATAATATATTGGTTAAGTGAAATGAAAAATGATAATATTAAAATGTATGGAATTTTATTCACACCTATCAAAATTCTTCATCATATTTTTGTTAAATGAAACTCATGGCAAGATTATACAATTTCATTCTACCACTAAGAAAACTTTTAGTCACACTACACCTAGTACTTGAACAAGGTAAAATAAAATTCTTTAAGATGGTTTGGTCTCAAATTTGCATTTAATAGATTTAAAAATATTTGAATGATGTTTAAACAACCTATACTTAACATGTTTTACATAGAAAAATTACATTCAACAAATCAAATTTTGACAAATCTCTTTGCATTATTTTAAAAAACATATATTAAAATTTACATAAAAAATTAGTTAAAATAAACACAAATCAATAATTACATGCTACAATCATTTATTAGAAACCAATTAAAATAAAGTAATAGTACTATACTCATCTCACTTGTTAAAATTTGATTTGTTAAATGTAATTTTTCCATCATATGGATCAATAAAATGGATATGATGGAAAAATTACATTTAACAAATCAAATTTTAACAAATCCCTTTTTTCATTATTTTTACAAACATATATTACAATTTACAATGCAAATCAATTAAAAAAACAAAAACCAAATCTTTCGTATCTTTCATCTTTTACTGTGTAGAAGATGATGCATAACCTATCAATAAGACGAATACTATTAAAAGAAAATTACATTTAACGTATCTTATGGTTAAAAAAATTACATTTAACCTATCGAGAAGATGGTCAAGTACCATGCACGACCCATTGATTTGCAGAAGATGAATAACGTGCACAAGAAGATGCAAAGCGAATTTGGGTAAGTACTAATTGTGGGTAAGGTGGAAAAAAAAAGATATTGGTAAATATTGATTGTGGTTAAGAGATGGATTTCTAGAAGATGGGTAAGTATCAATCAGATAATTATGGAACAAAGTCAGATTTATTTGGTCAATCAGATTCAAAAAGTTTACCGATCCCAAGGGGTCGAATTTGTGATAAGCATATAGAGATTATTGTAAGACAAATGACATCGAAAATCTTAATTTCAGAAGATGGAATGACTAATGTTTTTTTTTCACCGGGGAAACTCATTGGATTATCTCGAGCATAGAGAATGGGTCGTGCTCTGTAAGAGGCAATCTACTATCAAACCATGTTATTAGGAATAACAAGGGCATCTCCTAATACTCAAAGTTTTATATCAGAAGCAAGTTGAAACTGCCGGGGTCTTAGCTAAAGCTGCTCTACAAGGTCGTATCGATTGGGTAAGTATCAATCTTAGCAAATAAATACAAGAAAATAAGTATTTTTCATAAATCTATTTAGTAAGAATTTATTTAGTAAGAGAATCTAATTAGTGAGAGAATTTAGGATTTAATTATTCGTCTTTATTATTAACATATAACTTTAATAAATAGGAGATATATATATGATTTATTGGATTGTATTGTATAAAAATTATAACAATTCTGTTTTTGAAATGAGATATTAGGAGTTTATTCAGAAAAATATAAACATTTTATTTATTTTGACAAGTGATTTTTTATTATTTTTATTTTTATTAGCATGTGAAATAATTTTATACCCTTTTATATAATGGTTAAGAATATGTGTTTCTTCCTAAGAAGTCATATGTGCAAATCTACAGAAAGTAGGTTATGTATACCTCCTTAAACTTTACCAGTTAAATCGCTCTAACTGGCTTGGCCATCACCTTAAAAATTGATTAATATTATTATTATTATTTAGAAAACTCTCCACCAATAATAACAACATCAATTTTGATTCCTAATCATAATATGTTTTTAATTTCTACTTATATTCACTTTTACACATAATTATTTATTTAAAAAATATCCAGATCAACCATAACATCCATGACTAACTACTTTGCTTAGCTTTACTGTAGCAAATAACGTATAATGTGCAGATGGTCAAATCAAGCTTTGACATTTAGTGTGCAGATTTCAAGCATTCAAGCTGTGACATTCAATGTACATATTTCAAGCATTCTTACGTTATTATTATTAGGTTGACAGTTTTCATTTCCCAAGATTAGACTAGCTCGACAGTTATATATTAATGTTTACTCCCATCACAATGGCCAATCGACACACAGAAAAATGTTTCAATCAAAAAACAATGAAATCTGTTCCTGTAAGTCATGAAATACAATTATATATTAACGTTGCCCGTCAACAATGGCTGACAGACACCCAGAAAATTGTCCCAACGAATAAATAATGGAATATGTTCCTCTAAGTCATGAAATATATATGTGGGAGAAAGTGAATAACTTGCCCAACTAATTGATGGGGGCACTGGAGGCTGGAGCCGTTATGGTAACCATGGGCCTACTTGGTTTTATTCTCAGGAAGAGATATAATCATATATTTCTATTTGATTTGGATGACCGATTCGATACATTGAAGATGCGTGTAGAGTCTCAAAAACTATCAATTCTTCAGATTAAATAGAGACGCATATCTCAAATATCAAATTGAGGAATCGAGTTGACAGATAGCTTTATTCACGGGCTCTTCCCCCGCATTCTTCTTAAAATTTGTCCGACGAAAAGAGGGGCTGTCCTTGACAAAAGGATCCCTGTCATTATAGTTGGATGAGGAGATTCCAAGTGTTTGACTAGAAATCAAAAGCCAACAAATTTCAAAGGAGAGCATCTGAAGAACCATGACAATTCAGATGAGAGCATGTGAAGAACATGACAATCCGGGAGAGGACGTAGGATATGGATGGAAGAGTAAAAAATTCGTCAAAATATTCTAAGTTGTGTGAGGAATATTGGTTGGGTAGTATGATGTGATGAGCATTAAGCATTTTTGGCAAGTGTTATTAAGAGATTTCTAAACAATTATTTAAAATTTTCAAGTGAAAAGTGACTGGTCGGAACCTTGCATATGTTCAAGGATTTGAGTTGAAACTTGTCATTTCAAGATTTTTGGCACTTTTTTAGAGATACTTAGTGCCCGATGCATATCTCAAATATCAAATTGATTTAAGAATCGAGTTGACAGATCGCTTCATTCACGGGCTCATCTTCCGTGTTCTTCTGAAAATTTGTCCAACGAAAAGTATTCATGTCATTAGGGTTAGAGGAGAATCCAACGGGTTGAATACCAATCATAAGCTAACAAGTTTCCAATAAGGGCATGTGAAGGATTTGTAATTGCTAAAAACATGGATAATGAATATAAAATTTTATTATTTACATTGAGCAAATTTTATTATTAATAAAATGTGATTATAATATACAAAGATATTAAATTTTGTAATATTAATTTTTTAATTTTAATGATTTAATTTCACATTTTTTCTTATTGCTTTATTTTATTAATTTGCATATTTGAAATAACTTTTTATGTTTAGAAAAAACAAGAGTCTAAAAAAATATATATATAATAAAATTATTTAAACATTAATTATATATATATATATATATATATATATATATATATATATATATATATATATATATATATTAATTTTGATAAATGAGATTGAACATCAACTTTTATCATTAATTGTAACTTACCCTCTCGTGACAAAGAAAGGACGACCACACATCACTAACACATCATGGAGTCTATTCCATACCATCTTCTTGATGTAAAGAAAGTAAATTTCTAAAATCTATAATTTGTATGGAATGGTTGAATTCATGTTAAATTAAAAGTTTGTAATTAATATTATATTATAAATTTTATAAAAAATAATATTATAATTTTTTTTTTTAAATTGTAATAATTTTTAAAACTTTATAACAGTTGATTAGTAAAAAAAGTATGAATGGTATGAAACTCAAATAATATATTGAAATTAAAAAAAGTATTAAAATATAAAAAAATTGAAATTAAAAAAAATATTAAAATATAAAAAAAAGTTAAAGTAAATTTAATAATTTTTTATTTTTTAAAAGTATGATAAATTAAATTTGATATCAATAAATATAAATAATAACAAGGCAGTGTAGTCCTGTCAAAGAGGTTAAAAAGTAAATTGTGCAAAATGAGGTCAAATTGTAAATGAAACGAAGTGTTTGGTGCAAAATGTATATTAGAGAAATATTGTGTAAAATGTATATTACGGAAAATAGGGCAAAAGTAAATGACGGGCAAGCACAACAACATCTAATTTTTGAAAGTATATAGCAAACATAATTTTTTTGAAAGTATATAACAAAGTAAAAAATTTGTTGACAGCACAAGATTAAATTTGGAAATTTAAATGCATTTTCCATATGGACTAGTGAAAGAAAAAATATATGATGACATAAAATTAATAGGAGATAAGTAATATAAAAAATTTAATGCATTTGTGAACATGGGGTATATCTAAATGACGCTTTCATTGTTGAACGCCATTTATTTTGAAATATATATATAAAAAAAAAACTGTTTAACATATAAAAAAGTAGATGCATTTGCCATACAGACTGCTGAAGGATAAGAATAAAAGTCTAACATATTAAAAAACAAATGCATCTGTTATACAGAATGCGGAAAGATAAGAATAGAGTCTGTAACATATAAAAATTTAAATGCATTTTTTATTTCAAGTATGTCAAAAATGAAAGTTTGTTACATACTACTGCAAATTTTGAAATATACCAAAAAATTAAAGTCTGTTACATATAAACCGGAATTTTAATGCGTTTGTCATGTAGACTGGGATTGGAGCTCTCGCGGACCATTAGATAAATATGTACAAGAAACGAGATTGTGGAAAGAAGATAGAGTGCAATAGCTGCAAAAGAAAATAAATGGAAAGGTATAAGTGTTTGCTTATACATCTGTATTTAAGAAAGTGGAATAACCAGGCTGAGAAACAAAGAAAGATGCGATGACTAAACTTACAGTGAGGGTACATATGATAGCTTTAGCTATTTGCTTGTGGCTGTTGTTTCATTGCTTGCGGTTTCAAGGATGTTCTCAATGGTTGTTGGAATGTCGGGAACTGCCTGTTGTCTTTCGTTGGCGGCCTATTTCAATTGCCTTTTGACCCATTCTTCAATGTAGCTTCTCATTGGGGCGACATTGATCTCATTCTGGATTTTGATGTTGAAAACTTCATTTTCTAATTCCTGGAAGTCGATAGAAAGATTAGAGAGAGCTTGATAAATTTCCTCATTATGTACTGCATATTTGACCAGCCAGTCATGGACGTGAGCTTGATCAAAATGAAGGATGCTGTAAAACTTTTCCAAAGACAAGGTATTCAACATAGAAACTTGTTTATAGAACTCTTGCCTGGTTAAGGGCAAGGAGTTTACGATTAAGAGGGGGTCTTGGGAGTCGTTGGTTTTCCCTGCTAAGTCTATATTTGACAACTTTGTGAATAATTTATCTTTCTTCTCTATGGCTTGTTCACATGACTAAACAATGAGACGCAGATTCTTTACTTTTTGTTTCCAACATGCATTCAATTGGCCGATCCAGTTTTTCAATGGAAGATTTTCTTCTCTTCTTTTTGTTTCTGTCATATTGTTGACAATCTTGCCAAAAGGGATGACCATTTTTAAAAAGAATTTTTCTTCATATTTTAATTCGGGTTGCAAAAGCGCGATCAAGCTATGTGCCCTGGTTCCAAGGGAAGCGATGGTTTGTGATCTTTTCCACGCCTGGGTACCAGTTCCATTATTTTTTTGATATTGTTCTCCACATATCCTTTACATGATGCGAGTAGGGTGGATGATGCTTTTACATTGGGTGCAGAGGTGCCAGGCATGGCTATTGCCAAAGGATCGACAAGTAATGGCATAGGAATGAAAGCGTTTTCCAATTCCTTGACTCGGTCATTTAGTTTGGCATTCTGGGTCTCGATGCATCCAATGGAATCATGAAGTGCTTCTCTGGTCATGGTGTGAAGTTGACAGATTTGGGAAGGCCGCATGTTGGCAACGTCAACCTTTGAACACGATTTTCCTTTGATATTTTTAACATTTTTTTTTCTCAAATATCAATCTTTTGTTTCGGTTATCAAAATCAACGCTTTGGAACATGAAGGATTCATCTTCATCAGAATTTTGGGTAACGGATATGTCCATTGGATGGATATAGTGGATGTTGTCTTGGGCTGATCAAGGAAGGGGAACATGGCATCCAGATCAATGTCAACTTCCATGTTCTGACTCTGAATTTCTGACTCTTCTGCCTGACCCACGTTTTTTTTTCTCTTCTTCTCTACTAGAAGCTTGTGAGAGCTATCAATTTTAGAGTGAGGAGGATCGTTATCTCCTCCTCCATTTGAAGAAATCTGGGTTTCTTTGTGGCTGTGATGGGCCGTTGGAGTGATGCTTCGGGATGTCGTACTTTTTGGACTGGTATTTGTGGATTGAACACTCTTGTCACTGGGGCCTTTCCCATGTTGCGTGTACAATTTAGTGCAGCTTTGCACTGACTCTACATCGTCGGTATCAAAGGTAGGACCATCACTGTCTCTATTTTTGGGCAGGTTTTTATTTACAAAACAATTGCCAAGGCCAAGTGACTGTAAATGTTGTCTAAAAATATCATAGGGGTCAAATCCTCTTATGTATTCAGCATATTTGAGGTTGGAGGTGCTAAAATATGTTGTGAAATCGTCAATTTTGTTGAGGTTTTTCAAGACGAACTCCCCTATTTTCCAAGGCAGAGGAATGGACTGTTTTTTTTTCTTCCTTTGGAACAAATGGAACCAATCGTTGTATTAACGTGCTACTTCTGCAATAAAAATAGTTTCCATAATGTGAAATGGAAGGAGAGTAGGTTGTTTCGTGGAGCCAAAAGTTCTCATGACAGTGTAATTATCCAAATGTTGGAGTGTCCCCTTATTGTCCAAAAAAATAGTTGCCTGTTCAGATATGCGGGGAGCATTTTATCCTAACAACAAAACTTTCAAAATAGACAGGAAGCCATTAAAAACCTCATAAAAATAGTGGGAAGCCTTGTGCTTCCACAAGGCCTGGTACCAGAACATTACTAGGTGGAATTCACAGTTGACTTTTTTGGACAGAGACAGTTGCGAAAATTGACAGGAATGTGCTATTGCAAAAACTAAATAGGATGACATATAAAATTTATTTTCCCTTTTGTAGCTTGACAATTGAGAAGAGATTTCATAGGAAATTAACCTACCCCAATCAAAAAGGGCTCGTTCATTGACTGTGAAATACAAAATATAAAGAGCCATGCGGGAAACAGTACCTGTGGAGTCTTGTCCCGTTATTCTTGTAAACAACCAAGTAATTTCCCAAAATGGATTTCTAAATGAACTAACCTGCATAGTTGTAATATCTCTAGGAACTAGATTTGTCCTTTCCAAAAAATGGGGCAAGAGGTCCAATCCATTATTATTCTTTGCTAGGAACTGTATGAAATCTTCTCCTTTGAATGTCAATGATGGCTTGAGCAATTTCAGCATCTGGCGGAAGACCTGAGGTGAAAAAGAAACAGAAGAGCTATCATGTAGTGGAATAATTCTTTGCTTTGAAATAAATTTATCGACGCACCAAGAGACCAGGTCCTTACAGTCAAAACCTTAAGGACACAGCCTACATGAGAAATCCTGGAGGTCCAAATTACTTGGTTCTCTATGGTAGGGGTTGAGTAATAAGAAAATGCCCTGGACCAGTGGAAGTTCTGGTCCTCATGCCCGAAGGTGTTCACTGTATCTCCAAAGAACCGGTGTCGAGCTAATGCCATAGGTTTATGAGAAGGTTGTTTTGCTGCAGATGATGGTTTAAATGAATTGTTAGAGAGAATAATGTAACTTTTTGCTAAATCTTGGTTAAATGCTTGTGAATGGGAAAGCTCCTTGAGCCTTTCGTTGATTAATGACAACCTGTATTGGTGGTGCATGATGAACTATTAGCAGTAAAATTTATTTCTTGCATATTTAGAAATGTGAACATGGCCGGTATGATGAAGAGAAATTAAGGAATGGAGGTTTCATCAACGTGCAAAGGGCACGCCGTGTGAATGGGATTTCATGATTTTGAAATGAACACTCACAAAAAATAATATAATCCGCCTGCAAATTGTGGTTTAATATGCATGAATATGAGATGTCCTCGAGCCTTTCTCCCATCAAAGACAATATATATGGTTTCTGCATGATGACTTGTTAGAATTAAATGCCAGTAATTCCATATTTAGAAACAATATATGTA
>ML790710.1:275960-295640 GCA_009831015.1 Picea engelmannii
TATATATATATATATATATATATATATATATATATATATATAACTTTTTATTTTCTTTTATTATAGACAAGTGCGAAGGTGGCGGAGAGGGTGGAGAGCAAGGAAAGAATGGCAAGCTCTGAAAAGCGGTCAGACGGGATTCAAAAAAGGGTTACGGGGATAGTTAGGAAAACGGGTGTTGCACGATGAAATTTCATGTTTCGAATTTTTGAGTGAAAAATGTGTAAAACGGAAGAGATCATGATGGGGTAGTTGAGTGATCGGTTTGTATATTTGCGGAATTCTTCCAAAGTGGCTAAGTATGAAATAGGGAAATTGCTAATTGCATATGTGGAAATAAGATCTTATATATAATTGCCAACTTCTAATTGCAAAGGGGCGCGGATACAAGAAACAATGATTATGAACTGAATATTTTTTCAATCCGCCAAACCGACGATTCGCCAAATAAATTCGAACAAATGGAGAAGTATGGAAAGTGAAAAGATGGGATTCAAAATGGGGTGACAATAGTTCCACTAAATATGCGAGGTCCCGGTGGTTAAATTGTATTTCTCAAAAGTTTTCAGTGCAAAAATGTGCAGCACAGAAAAGGGCATGATAGGTGGACCGTAATACGAAAAAGCGTATGATCTAAGGATGGTTGCAATTTTGAATATATATCAATTTGTATATATCGGAGCTTCGAATGTTGTTTGGAGGTCACGGAAAAGTAGAATTGCAATGTTGACACGACCAACGCGCAAGTCCGTCTGTCAATTTGTATATGGTGGAACTCTGGGTGCTAGTTGTGGGACATGGAACAGTAGATGGTCAATTTAAAGAAAGGTGAAGCAGTCGTTGGAAACACAAAAACGTGAATCCACAAATTTATGGAGCAACTCATGGTCGGGAAAAAAATGATTAAGTAACCAGGAAGAGAAACTAGAGGGAATAAAAGAGTGGGAAAATAGAGAGGAGGAAGACAATTTTCGTAAGCGCGAATTGGTTTCAAAGAAGCTCCATCGTTGCAAAACCATGATCTACTAATTGTCAGCAAATGCGTTGTTGAAGATTACATTGTATTTCAATGTATGTCTGCAGCTATGTTCTCGATACATTATTCCATGGCTGTAACATATCAACTTAACCACTAAATTTCCTTTTCTACTAATTGCCAGCAAATGTTTTGTGGAAGATTAGATTTTATTGGAATGTGTGTGTGTCACTGTGTTCTTGATACATTCTACCATCAATGAAACATATTAAATCAAGTATTAAACTTATTGCATTATGGGTTTTAGCATTAAAACTTAATAATTGCATGTCTAGAAACAAGAATAAGGATTTTGCAGTTTTATCGGTTGCTGCAGGATGGCTACTAGCATTAAAGCTTAATTATTGCATATTTGGAAACAAGTACGAAGGCAACAACAATGGAAAAACTGATTCCAAGAAATACCAAAGTATGAAAAGCGGTTGGGCGAAGATATACCCAGGGCACGTGAAGGGTCGATGGTTCTCGGCCTGGCGGGCTGAAAATTGAACCTCTATTGTTCTGTGTCCTACAAATAGCACCTACACTTTCTCAATATACAAATTGAAAGGCGGACTTACAGGTTGGTTGGTTCAACATTGCATTTTTTGGTCCTTAGGGATTCCATATTAATTCCATAATTAGCCACTTTTTTGGATCGGGGGTTCTCAGGCTGGCGAGCAAAAAATTGGGCATCTATTATTCCACACTCTACAAATAGCACTGACAATTCCGTGATATACAAATTCAGAACCTGAACTACACTAAATTATTACTGTTAAATATTTATATTGCATAATTTAATTATACGAGAAAGTTTGCACAATCTGGTCGGTCAAGTGATATAAAAATATTTTCACAAACGATCAATATAAAAAAGAGTCATTCCATACTTAGGCACTTTTTTGATCGCGGGTTGGCGACCTTGTGGGATGAAAAAAGAGTCTCTATTGTTCTGTGTCCTACAAATACTGTAACATCTCTTTCTATTACTGGAGTTGTTACGCTTTTCTACCATACTGTAACACCCTTTTGTTACTGTTGCAATGCTCTAATACCATATTGTAACGCTCCCGACCATCTACCCTATGGTCAGGCCAACATTACTACGCAGAATAACAATATCATACTTAATTATATATATATGACATGTATTTAAGTGAATGAAACACATTTAAACTCAAAGTAAACATAAGAATTACTGCTAACACAATATTTCCTGGCATTGACAATAATTCATTTGCACAACAGAATACATGATAAAATATAAGCATCAAAGGCATGCAAAACATAACATTTAACATAAGTTGATACTTATCTTGAAACTATGGTAAATCCACCAACCAGGGGCAGGCCTTCCATGAACCTCCCAGCCTTAGACCACACTGTTCATCAAGCTCGGTAGTGGGTCACCCCCGAGCTGGGACTAAGCTCCACCCCAAGGCAAGTAATCTTAGGCTAGGCTGAGGTTACAGGGAAAGACATAGTCACAAGGAAGGAATTCTCTCCCAGGAACCACTCATAATCACTGCCTACAGACTCTCCTTCCCCACATGCCTATTCCACCCGAGGAGTATACACCTTCTCTGTCACCTAGACATTCCTTCAGCTGCTAACCTCCCTTGCCTTGGGTTTCAACAAAAGACCGGACCGAAAGTCTCCGAGCTCTGTGGCAGCTACAGGGTTCCTTCCAGGAGTTCTCTCCTTCCTTTGCGCACTATCTCACCTGGAGAGAGTCGCTCACAGGCCAAAAAACCTGTTCTTCCAACTTCAATCACTTCTCTCACCTAGAGAGAGTGTTGTACAAACTAGCCAACATGCCACACACAGTCCAACACTGTGTGGCCACAACAACCAATGGGGAAAACAGACACGGGCTTTCCAACAGGCTTAGTAATGATAGGATGGTCTCGCGGTGATGGCTTGGGATAGAGATTCCACACATAGGCTCAATTCTATTCAGACAGAGGATGTCTTGGATTTCCAGAAATCAACACAGGCTATCCCTGAAAACAACACATAGACTTCTCAAGGATGCATGATGAAGTGTCCACGCAGGGGTAAATTCAGACTCCACGGTTCACAACAGGATGTACGGGCTATCTCAGAACAAACAAAAGCCTTTTTCCCAGTTCAGAGGATGCACGAGGGTATCTCTGCAGAGGTTGGATGGTTCACACTCAGGCAGTCAAGTAGAACGGAGGAGGAACCCCCACCATGGCTCATCTCAGCCGTTTTATTTGCATGCACCTAGGTTGACACTTGTCACCCATGAAACTGCATGCGTTCCTTCAACATGCATTCCTCCCACCATTTGGAAATCACATGTCCTTCCAAAAGAACCTAGGATAAAAAAATATTACTCACATGTCTTTTGGAATAATATTAAAATATTATTCCCCAAGAACTTAAGTCTCTAGGCTCAACACTTAGCCCTGAGGCTCCACACTTAGCCCTCTTTTCCCACCTTCCAGCCCCTAAACCTTTTCCCACTCTGTGGAAGCTTAGTTTCCCATCACTCATTCATCATGGTCAGTCTTCACATGGCGGTGTTTATATTTTTATTAATAATGTGCATAGATACATGTACAAAATCAGGCTTTTGGCCTTCAACACTTAGGCTCTCTGGCCTAATAATCACATAATCCTACCAGCTTATATAACTTGGCTCACTAGCCTATACAACATAATTTACAATTCATTTCATAAACAAGATTTACAATAGGGCTCGGCCTTGGGGACATTACAATTCCCCTCCCCTTATTTCTGCACTGTCCTCAATGCAACTTTACACTGCATCTGCAAGCTTTTCAAAATTTTCAAAAAGATGCGGGTACTTTGCCCACATAACATCTTCATGCTCCCATGTTGCATCCTCAGGACCGTACCAGGTCCACTGGACCTTTACAATATCTATTGCTCGATTCCAGAGCTGTTTTCTTTTCCTATCCAATATGCGCACATGATACACTTGTAGGACACCTTCTAGTTCCACCTGAATCACATTCCAATCGATAACATGATTAGCATCAAGTATATATTTCTTAAGTAGTGAAACATGAAACACATTATGTATAATCACAAATGAAGGTAATGCAAGCATGTATGCAACTGACCCAATCCTTTCCAGGATTTCAAAAGGCCCACAGTATCTTGTTGTCAACTTGGCGCAACTTCTCAGCTTCAGGGAACTCCTGTTAGTTTTCACTTTCAAGAAAACATGATCACCCACTTTGAATTCTCTGTGGGTTCTGTTCTTATCAACATAAATTTTCTGCCTGTCCTGGGCAGCTTTCAAAGTCTGTTTAATTCTTATCATTTGGTCTTCCATCTCTTTAAGCAACTCTGGCCCAACTACTACTCTGTCAGCTGGATTATCCCAGCTCACTGGAGTGTTGCACTTTCTTCCATAAAGTGATTCAAATGGGCTCATCTTCAACGATGCATGATACCCATTATTGTAGGCGAATTCTACCAAATGCAGGTAGTTTTCCCATCTTGATGGTTTGTCCATCACGTACATTCTTAGCATGTCCTCTATTACTCCGTTCACCCTCTCTCTCTGTCCATCAGACTCGGGATGATACGATGTACTAAAATTCATATTCGTTCTGAATCCTTTGAACAGTCCTTTCCAGAAATTTGAGGTGAATTTCGGGTCCCTATCAAACACAATCGTCTTAGGAATTCTGTGCAAGCTTGCCACTTTTTTTAAGAAAATATCAGCAACATTTGCTGCCTTGTGAGTGGTTTTCAGTGGAATAAAATGGGTAGATTTTGTAAGCTTGTCCACCACCACCATGATCGAATCATGTTGCTTGCTCGTTATGGGTAGTTCTGTAATAAAATCCATCGCCACCACTTCCTATTTCCACTCAGGAATGGGTAAATGTTGCAGCAACCCTGCTGGGTGCCTATGCTCAGCCTTAACTTTTTGTCATTCCATACATCTGGCGATGTATTCGGCGATCTCTCTCTTCATACCCAACCAAAAGTAATGGCTCTTGACTACTGCCATAGTCTTCTGATATCCAGGGTGTCCAACATAAGTCACGTTATGCATTTATCTTAGAATCACAAATTTCAATTCCTGGACATTGGGTATATACACTCTGTTTTTGTACAAAAGTATTCCATCAGCTCCCAAGGTGTAACATTCCTCTTTATGTGGTCGCTCACACTGTTGTAGCTTTGCTACCAAGTCTTTGTACTGAAAATTGACACTTGCAGCTTCCAAAATTCTATCCTTAATATTCGTCCTGTACATGCTAATGGTTGTAGCATGTAAGTCATGCATTTTTCTACCGAGTGCATCAACCACCTTGTTTTCCTTCCCTTTGATATGCTTGATATCAAAGTCGTATTCACACAGAAACTCCAACCACCTACTTTGTCTAGAATTTAAAGTTGGCCGATCAAACAAATATTTCAGACCATGGTGGTCTATTCTCAATTCACATCTTCTTCCCATGAGGTAATGTCTCCATTTCCTCAGAGCATGGACAATTGCTGCCAACTCCAAATCGTGAGTGGCATAATTCTTTTCATGCTCTTTCAATTTCCTGGACTCATAACAGATTACAAATCCATCTTCGCTGAGAACTCCTCCCAACCCTTCCTTACATGCATCTATGCACACCACGAAATCCCTATTTGGATCTGCAATCCTCAAGATTGGAGCGCTGGTTAATAGCTGCTTCAATCACTGGAAACTCTTCTCACACTCTTCAATCCACTGAAACTTTTTCTCCTTCCTTTGCAAGGAAGTGATAGCATGAGCTATCTTTGAAAACCCTGCTATAAACCTTTTGTAGTAGCCCGCCAAACCCATAAAGGATCTAACTTTTGTCACATTCCTTGGTGTTGACCATTCTTGGATGGCCTCAACCTTCTCAGGATCCACAGCGATCCCTTCTTTTGAAATATTGTGCCCCAAGTAATGGATCTGCCTTTGGTAAAATGAGCATTTTCTCAATTTAGAAAACAATTGGTGTCCTCTCAATACTTGCAGCACTAGTCTTAGGTGTTGTTCATTCTCTTCCTCTGACTTGGAATACACCAAGATGTCATTTAGGAAGACTATGACAAACTTGTCTAAATAATTCCTGAATACACCATTCATCAAGCACATAAAAATGAAAGGTGCACTTGATAGTCCAAACGGCACTACTGTGAACTCGTAATGACCATACCTTCTTCTAAAGGCAGTCTTGTTGATGTCCTCATCCTTTATTCTTACTCGGTGATATCCTGATCTGAGATCTCTCTTTGAAAATATTTTCGCACCCTTCAGCTGATTGAAAAGATCATCGATCCTCGACAGAGAATACTTGTTCTTGACAGTTACCTTGTTCAATTGTCGGAAATCAATGCACATCCTCAACGTCCCATCCTTCTTCTTCACGAACAGGACTGGGGCACCCCAAGGTGACACGCTGGGGTGAATGTACCCCTTCTTCAGAATCTCTTCGAGCTGCAATTGCAACTCTTTCATGTTTGGCATACTCATTCTATAAGGAGCTTTCGACACCGAAGCTGCTCCAGGCATCAAATTTATAGAAAAATCGATGTCTCTCTTCGGAGGTAGTCCAGGTACTTCTTGAAATACGTCCTTGAACTCTGTGAGTACCTCATGGTCTCCAATTCTTGAGACTTCATATCTAGATGCTTCCTCCACACGGGCTGCAAATAATTGACATCCTTTCCTGTAACACTTCTTCAGCTGCACAGCTGAGATTTCTCTAACAGCCACAGCTCTGGGAATTCCTTGGACTGTTTTTCGATTTCCCTCCTCATCAAGGCATGTAAACCTCTTGTTATGACAATCCAGGAGGGCATGGTGCTGGTCCAACCAGTCCATCCCAATTAAGCAGTCATAAGAGCCTAAAGGAAGAACATTCAATTCAGCCTTCATGCTCAATCCATTCATGTCTATCGAACAAGATTTAACCAATTAAGTGACCTTCCTCTTGGTTCATGTAGCCAACTACACTAACCAAGACCTTTCATGTTTTCTTCTTGATAAATGCAAACTTTCCACCACCCTAGGATCTACATAACTATGGCTAGCCACATAATCGATTAAAATAATAAGTGGTCGGTTGTTGATCATACCTTCCACTTCAATCATGTGCAATTGAAATTTTGCTTGCTTGTTATCTATGGCTACGTAGATCCTTGGCATCCTGCTGCCCATATCCTCCACTGTTTTATCTTGTTGAACATTATGGACAGTTCTCGCTTTATATTTTCTGTGGGGACAATCCCTGTACCTATGGTTCCCTTTACAACCCCAACACTCCATAGGTGGCGGTCTGGGCATTTTCTCACCCACTTCAGCCTTCCTAGGCTCTCTGAAAAATGGTTGTCCTTGAGGACTGTTTATGAAAAAGGGAGGCTTGTTTCCCTTCTACCTTTGCTCTTTCCTGAACTTCTTCTGATCATCCCAAGCCTTCTTAAAAGTAGGTATTTCTCTTTGTTGTTCATATAAGAATTTATCCCTTCTTATTGTTTCTTCCATAGTCTTAGGATCATCATACTGAATCTTGTCACCAATAGAAGGTGGAAATCCACTCAGATATCTCTGAATCTTGACAGCCTCATCTTTAATGAATGAAACATACTTCAATAGTTCCAAAAACCTTCGTTCATATTCATCGATGGTCATGCTGCCCAAATTGAGTTCGAAGAACTCCTTCATCTTTCTGTCATAGTACCTTTTGGTCAGGTATTTCTTCTCAAAATACCTCTTGAACTCCTTCCAAGTGATATCTTTCTCACTAATGTGTTGCACCTTCACAAACTGATCCCACCACATGGATGTTTTTCCCTTCAATTGATACATCGCAATTATTCCCTCTGCATGAGAGGAATAATTCTGCATTTGGAAATATTTCCTCATGCCCAACAACCATGTTTCAACATCTTCCTCCTTCTTATGTTCTCCATCAAACGTTAGAGGCTTGATCTTATTCATCTCCCCTTTCAATTCATCCACTCTAGATCTTCGGTGTTTTCTGGTAGGGGATGTCTGCTACCACTCCTCAATCTTCTTCTCCTCTCAGGGGTTTTGACACTTCTTGATCTTCTTTTCCTCTCAGGTGTCTTGCGACTCTTTGACTTGCTTGAGCCACTCCTCTTATCCAACTTCCTTTCTATTCTTTCTAGGTTCTTCAACACTTTTAAGTTGAATTCTCCCTACTGATCCCTAACCCTCATGAGCTTTCAGCTATCAGCTCAATGAGCCTGGGCATATTTCTGAAATATTTCAATGAGTTTCATCATACGTCCTTCCTTATCCATCTCTTTTCCATTCCCATTGGAGTTTGATCCTTCGACTCCCAAGTTGACATCCCTTCCTTCTCTTTCACTCTCTGAAATGGAGGCAATCCGCACCTCTTCCATTTCTATACTCGGTGTATAATTCACAGTTGATCTGACACTCGTTGAACTCTGCACACACAATGTGCAATCAACCGAAGTTTTTCAGGCCCTTAAACCTTCAAGAACTTACAACACTCTTAAACCAACATGAACAAGAAAAAACATTTTGATTCCATTAGTTTTCTGAGCTCTGTTTGGCTCTACAAATTTTCGGGTCTTCGGAGCTTCGGGGTCTCGATCCACGAAGATCCAATAGTTAAATCCTCGTTGGTTCTTTTGTCTTCGAAAATTTCGGGACTTCGGCACTTTGTGTTTTCGGGTGATAGCTTCCTCTTTCTCCCTACCTTCGTAACCAAAGACGCCTTTCACAACTTCGCGATCTCGTGAGTTCGTGAGTCGAAGACCCTCGACTCTTCTTCTTCCAAAATCCGATACCCGAGATGCGATACGGTATGGCCCCCTCCTCGCTAGCACCTGCTACATATAATCATAGGCTAGGGCTAAGTGCTAGCACCTCTCGCAACTCATAACTTCGCGAGTTGTAGTGTTGAGCCTTTGTGCTCCTCCTTTGTGAATCACAAATTTTTGATTTACTTTACCCTCCGGGCCCACATAGCACAGTTGTTTCCCACAACCACGGTGGCACGTGGCACGTTCAGGAGGGTCCATGTCATCTATGGTGACGTCATCGGGTCCCACCATGCTCACTTTTCTTTTATCCCACTAGCACGTGGTACACACCCATGTGTCCATGTCCGTTCGAAGTGAAATCCAATTATTATTCCTTTCTCAAATCTACGCGCAGATCCTTTCGACGTTTCGGGGTTTCGGGCATTGGGAGTTCTTGCACCCATACCTCTTGAACTTTTGTTTGTCGAAATCTCGAAATTACTGTCTACCCCTCCACTTGATCCAATGGTCAGGTTCCTATCTTATGATCTATGGTGTAGATCGTTTTGGAATTTCGTGTTTCTCTATTTCGCAACTTGCGAAAGCAAGGTTCTTCCCTTTTGGTTCCCTGGGTGGTGAAACGCCGTCTGGCAGCCAGATGTTCCCCCCCCCGATGGACGGTCCCGACGAATTCGGGGTTTCGCTTATCTCGATTTCCATGTTCCTGTGCAACTCCAAAGGGTTTTTAAACCTAGCACAGGTTTTCCAGATCTGACGGTCACGAGGGTTCGCCTTTCCCCTGAATATATCCTATGGCTCCAACACTTCTGGTGTGGAGTCCTCTCTCCCTGTGGCCATATACCACATCGGTTATGGTTTCATAACACTGCTACACCTCCTGAGCTTGGTAACGCGGTCAAATAACTCCTTGACACTCAGGAGCATTCAAAGGTCTGAAATTGGTCCTCCAGACACAATTTCTCCTCAAACTCTCGGTCCAAAGACCACTCAACTGGCCCATCTAGGCTCAACATCGAAACCTTGGCTCTAATACCATACTACAACATCTCTTTCTGTTACTGGAGCTGTTACACTCTGATACCATACTGCAACACCCTTTTGTTACTGTTGTGATGCTTTGATACCATACGCTAATGCTCCCGACCATCTACCCTATGGTTGGGCCAACATTACTATGCGGAATAACAATCTCATACTTAATTATATATATGACATGTATTTAAGCGAATGAAACACATTTAAACTTATAGTAAACATAAGAATTACTGCCAACACAATATTTCCTGGCATTGACAATAATTCATCTGCACAACATAATATGATAAAATATAAGCATCACAGGCATGCAAAACATAACATTTAACATAAGTTGATACTTATCTTGAAACTGTGGTAAATCCACCAACCAGGTGCATGCCTTCCACAAACCTCCCAGCCTTAGACCACACTGCTCATAAATCTCAGCAGTGGGTCACCCCTGAGCTGGGACTAAGCTCCACCCCAAGGCAAGGAATCCTAGGCTAGGTTGAGGTTACAGGGAAACACACAGTCACAAGGAAGGAATTCTCTCCTAGGAACCACTCATACTCACTGCCCACAGACTCTCCTTCCTCACATGCCTTCTCTGTCACCTTCTCTATCACCTAGACAGTCCTTCGACTGCTAACCTCCATTTCCTTGGGTTTCAGAAACAGACTGGACCAGAAGTCTTTGAGCTCTGTGGCAGCTACAGGGTTCCTTCCAGGAGTTCTCTCCTTCCTCTACGCACTCTCTCACCTGGAGAGAGTGGCTCACATGCCAAACAACCTGTTCTTCTAACTTCAATCACCTCTCTCACCTGGAGAGAGTGTTGTACAAACTAGCCAACAAGCCACACACAGTCTAGCACTACGTGGACACAACAGCCAACGGGGAAAATAGACACGGGCTTTCCAATAGGCTTAGTAATGACAGGATGGTCTCGCGGTGATGGCTTGGGACAGAGATTCCACACACAGGTTCAATTTTGTTCAGACAGAGGATGTCTCAACTTTCTAGAAATCAACACAGGCTATCCCTGAAAATAACACACATACTTCTCAGGGATGCGTGACGCATTGTCCACACAGGGGTAAATTCAGACTCCACAGTTCACAACAGGATGTACGGGCTATCTCAGAATAAATACAAGCCTTTTTCCCGGTTCAGAGGATGCATGAGGGTATCTCTGCAGAGGTCGGATGGTTCACACTCAGGCAGTCAAGTAGAACGAAGGAGGAACCCCCACCATGGCTCATCTCAGCCGTTTTATTTGCATTCACCTGGGTTGACACTTGTCACCCATGAAACTGCATGCGTTCCTTCAACATGCATTCCTCCCACCATTTGGAAATCACATGTCCTTCCAAAAGAACTTAGGATAAAAACATATTACTCACATGTCTTTTGGAATAATATTAAAATATTATTCCCCAAGGACTTAAGTCTCTAGGCTCAACACTTAGCCCCTAGGCTCCACACTTAGCTTCCTTTTTCCACTCGATGGAAGCTTAGTCCCCCATCACTCATTCATCGTGGTCGGTCTGCACATGGCGATGTTTATATTTTTATTAATAATGTGCATAGATACATGTACAAAATTAGGCTTTTGGCCTTCAACACTTAGGCTCTCTGGCCTAATAATCACATAAGCCTACCATCTTATATAACTTGGCTCACCAGCCTATACAACATACTTTATAATTCATTTCATAAACAAGATTTACAATAGGGCTCAGCCTTGGGGACATTACAAATAGCACCCAGATTTTTGCGGTATACAAATTGATAGGAGGACCTACGAGCTACTTGGCTGAACATTGCATTTGATCGCGGGTTCGCAGCCTAGCTGGCTGAAAATTAAGTATCTATTGTTTTGTGTCCTACAAATATCACTTACAGTTCCATGATATACAAATTCACATGCGGAATTTCGACAGTTTCTATATAAAGTATGGAATGAGATTTTATACAACATATGCGAATCCGCCATTCCATACTTAGGCAATTTTTGGATCACGGGCTCACGGTCTAGTGGGATGAAAAGAGAGTCTCTATTGTTCTATATCCTACAAATGGCACCCAGAATTCCACGATATACAAATTGATATTGTTCTAGAACATATGTGGATCCCTCATTCCATACTTGGGCACTTTTTGGATTACGGGTTCACGACCTGGCAGGTTGAAAATTATGTATCTATTGTTTTGTGTCCTACAAATACCACCTAGACTTTTGTGTCCTACAAATAGCACCTAGACTTCCGAAATATAAAAATTCACATGTGGACTTGTGGACATAGTCTCTATAAAGTATGGAATGAGATTTTATACAACATATGCGGATCCCTCATTCCATACTTAGGAATTTTTTGGATCGCGGACTCGCAGCCTGGCGAGACGAAAATAGAGTCTTTATTGTTTCGTCTCCTACAAATAGCACCCAGAATTTCACGATATACAAATTGATAGTGTTTTAGAACATATGCGGATCCCTCATTCCATACTTGAGCACGTTTTGGATCGCGGGTTCATGACCTGGTGGGCTGAAAATTAAGTATCTATTGTTCTGTGTCCTACAAATAGCACCTTGACTTCTGAGATATACAAATTGACACGTGGACTTTTGGACATAGTCTCTATATAAAGTATGGAATGAGATTTTATACAGCATACGTGGATCCCTCATTCCATACTTAGGCAGTTTTTGGATCGCGGGTTCGTGGGTTGGCGCGCCGAAAATAGAGTCTCTAATGTTCCATCTACTACAAATAGCACCCAGAATTCCGCGATATACAAATTGATAGGTGGACTCGGGCTGGTTCGCTAAACATTGCACTTTTATTGTCCCGTAGTGATCCCGTATGAATTTGAAATTTAGCATTTTTTTTTATCAGGGGCTCTAGGGCTGGCGAGATGGAAATTAGGCATCTATTGTTCTGCGCTTTACAAACACATTTTTCTAGAACATATGCAGATCCCTCATTCCATACTTTGACACTTTTTGGATAGTGGGTTCGCGATCTGGCATGATGAAAATTAAGTATCTATTGTTTTGTGTCCCAAAAATAGCACCTAGACTTCTGCGATATACAAATTGACACGTGGACTTGTGGACATAGTCTCTAAATAAAGTATGGAATGAGATTTTATACAGCATATGCGGAGATCTCGTATGAATTTCATATTTAGTGATTTTTTTTTTTTGGGAGCTCTGGGGCTGGCGGGTTGAAAATTGGGCCTGTATTGTTCCGCATTGTACAAAAACATTGTTCTAGAACATATGCGGATCCCTCATTCCATACTTGGGCACTTTTTGGATCGCAGGTTTGCGACCTGGTAGGCTGAAAATTAAGTATCTATTGTTCCATGTCCTACAAATAGCACCTAGACTTCCGCAATATACAAGTTGAAACGCGGACTTGTGGACATTGTCTCTATATAAACCATGGAATGAGATTTTATACAACATATACAGATCCCTCATTCCATACCTAGGCAGTTTTTGGTTCGTGGCCTGGCGGGGAAAAAATAGAGTCTCTATTGTTCCATATCCTACAAATAGCACCCAGACTTCCGCGATATACAAGTGGACAGGTGGACTCGGGTTGGTTGGCTGAACATTGCAGTTTTATTGTCCCGTAGCGATCCCGTATGAATTTCATATCTAGCGATTTTTTTTTTATCGGGTCTATGGGGATCGCGTGCTGAAAATTGGGCCTCTATTGTTCCGCGTTGTACAAACACCAGGCACATCTCCATGATTTACAAATTGACAAACGTACATGTGCGCTACGTGGCTCAACATTGTAGTTTTCATTGTTCCTTTTCCTCGGAATAGCCCTCGGAGTTCCGCAATATATAGATTGACAGATGGACTTGAGGGCTGGTGGGTTCAAGTTTTCCATTGTTTACAGATACTAATCCCTATCAAATATCTAACATATCTAAAAACATGATTTTCAATACTAAATTATTAATAATAATTTTTCCTATTGAAGAATTTAATTAAACGAGAAAGTTTGTACAATCTAGTCGGGCTATTGATATAAAAGTTTTCCAACAAACAAGCAATACATAGTAAACATGTACTTTTAGAAAGTATGGACAAGAGATTTTAGAGAGCATATGTGGATCCCTCGTTCCATACTTGGGCACTTTTTGGATCGCGGGTTCTCGGCCTAGAGGGATGAAATTTGAACCTCTTTTGTCCAGTGTCCTGCAAATATCACCCAGACTTCCGCGATATACAAATTGACAGGTGGACTCGCGGATTCCACGTCTGGCAGGTTCAAGATTGAAATTGTTTAGTAATTCTCATCCTATCTAACTTCAGCTAAAAACATTATTTTCAGATACTAAAATATTAATATTAACTATTGTTATTATACAAGTGAATTACATTAATTTTTTTTTTTAAGTAAAAAGATGGAACCTGTTATATTACCATAAACAGAATACAGAAGCTGTTGGTAATGCCAGTTGTCCCGCCTGAACAGGAAACCGGGACAGTTGGGCATCCCTGGCCATTTGTCACCCAGTTCACAAAATTAACAAAATTGATAGTGCAACGTCCTGCCCGAAGGAAACCAGGACTAACAGTAGTGAGTATGAAACTAGTTATCCTGACTAGTTCTAAGAAAAACTGATAGCTAGTTGGCCCAAGGCCTAAATTATAGTAACAAAAACAAAGTCTATTTCTGAGCATTATTTAACATTTGAGCCTCCGCACTTGTCGTCGTCCTCGTACTGCCTCCATCCTGTTGAGAACGTATAGGCCTGCGTGCATGTCGGACATTGTTTCTTTGGCAGAGTTCTGGAGTGAGTCGCAAAGAGCATGTCAAGTCTTTGATCCATTCGCGCAAGGCGGAAGATCTGGTCATCCAACAGATTCCTCATCTCAAAGATGAGATTGAAGTGTTCCCAGTCGACTGAGGGTGGCTGCTCCGGGCAATGGCTATCAATTAACCCCTCGGGGTTAGTCATGTCTGATTCCTGATTCATGTGCAACTGTCGTGTGTGTGATTGCACTTCCGCGTCCCTGGTAGGTTCGGGAGGAACCTCCTCTTCAACGTAGCAGGGGGAGTAGGGCGTCTATGAGCTGGTGGCATGAGGGCCGAGCAGAGTGCTTACAGGTGCTGTCTTACTATCCAAACCAAAGTTCGGGCGCAGATTCCAGTTGTCCAGTACTATAAACAAAGTATGCTCAGGGGGGCTCTCCAGGCCTCCTTCCGGGATGACTTTCTCCACGTACGCCATTGGAGGTGTACGTGGTATGTTTCTTCTTCTCTTAGCTTCCATTGTTATGGCTTTCTCAAAGTTCTTCTTTCTCTTGCGTCGTGACTCCGCCGTGTACCAGGAAGCTCCCCTTCGCGGCTTCCCTCTCGCTCGGGGCATGGTGGGGGTCCGGTGAATTGCCTGGGTGCTTTCTCTAAAGGTCGTTCTGCTCCTGAATATTGGCGAGATCTCCGGGTGCTGCCACTATTCCAGAGAAATGAGGGAGAGGCTTCTACAATTCAACTATTCCAGTGGAGCGGAGGCTTCCAGGAGAGTCTGGCGCTTTGTTCTGTCAGCTTGGACAATGAGATCTAGTGCTAAAATGACCGCCATAACCATTAAAGCCTGCTGGCTAGTGCGCTGATGGCGGGTACCCTTCCCTTGCGTGAGGGGCCTCGTCGTTTGAATGCGCCTGCTCATGCCCATGGTGAGTTATGGTCAGAGGTGATGCGAGCCAGTGGATGCATTAATGCTGCGTCCCGGATCGATCCCGCGTGGAACAATTGCGCCCCGTGTCACCCCATCCGGGGAAGTGAATTACATTAAATTATTAAAGAATGTTAAATCGCTTATTTAAAAAAAATTAAGGAAACAAAATAATTTTTTGGTAAAATTCTATCACTGCAAGCATAAAAAGGACCAATTTGAAGTTTAAGGCCCTCTTTTTCATATGATAGCACAATTTCACTCTGCACAGTATATATTTGATGATTTCAAATTATTCCAGGATATTAATTTTACCAAGTTCATTGAATAAGTAAAAATTGCGAAAACAACGATCAATTTGAATTTTAAGAGCCTCTTATTGGTATGATAGGACATTTTCACTTCGCACACTATATATTCATTGATTTCAAATTATTTCACAACAATAATTTGACCAAGTTCATCGATCAAGGAAATTTTCCAAAACAAGTCACATAGTGCATTTGCGTCACAACGCCATAGAAATTATCAGGCGGATTTGCGTGCTAGTTGGCCAAACAAATTCAATTATATTGTTCTGTGTCCTCCAAAGAAGAGATGGAGTTCCACGGTATACAAATTGATAGACAAACCAGATAACCAAGAACCAACCATACTTTAAACATCCCAGAAGAAAGTTCCCAGAAGGTTCCATTGAGCAGAACCCATCAACCTTTGCACCAAACAATTTGATATACAAAGAAAAGACATTGGCGCATTCCTTTTCTCTTGAAATGAACATTCATCTGGATGTTGAACAAATATTATAGAGAGACATGAGGTATTTTTTCCCTCTTTAGGATTTTTTTTTTTTTTTGCCCTTCTTTAGCTGATATGCAAAATTGCATTGTTCTCATTTAAGGTGAATTTTCTCTGTATCCGAAGTTGTCAAAGCATATAGACACTGCTTACCTTTTTCTGTAGATATGTTTCATATGACAACTCTACCAATTCAGAAAGCACATTTTGTAACAGAGGCTGCCTAGCCGAACACTGCACATTTGTGTTGCCCATGGTTTGGATAACACCATTGACGTAATGTCCATAAATATATGGAATTTTTTCACCTCATAGCAGACAATCAATCGTATCATCACTCATCAAAGTAGAGGCAGAAGTAGCGGAATGACATTTTTCACATACAGGCTCAAAGGGGGTCGAGTACACATTGGATGCAACTAAAAGACCTTCAACCTAGAAATGCGAGAAAAGGTATTAATACATTGAACAATATCATACACAACTATATTCCCCCCTCCCCTTTAAAACAAAAAAGAAAAAGTAAACAGGTGTAGAAATTTGTTGAAAGCTATTTCTATAAGAAAAGTGAGGATGATTTTGTGGATGTATATGCACAACAATTGTAGAGCTAGCTAGTTTCTCCAGATCCTCTACTATATATGCTCGCAACTCTATTACAAACATTTTTGGGTTGTCTGAAAGATCCTTTCTCTAGCATCCTTCTTCTTTGTTATATTTTTGAACAACATAAGTGGAATCTGCCCTCTATGTAATTGTTGTTCCATTGACGAAAACAAATCTGAGTACATATCGAACAATTGTAGCTGCAACATGGAACATTGCAATATTTGTGTAACTTATCCGACATATATGCAGATGCGAAAGTTAAGAAAAAAACTAAATATGAAAAGCGGTACCATTGCCTTATCGTTGTCCGACTCTCCATCTTTTATATGGAGAATTTGTTGCGATCCAAATTTGCTCGCCAGTGTCACAACAACCCCAATCATTTTGATTGGGCAAATATCAGTGCTCTGTGCAAGCTGCCTAATAGTCGAGTCCGGGAGGAAGTGATATTCTGAACAAATAGCAAGAATTTTTTCCACAATGCTTGTTTCGTTGAGAAAAATAATTCGATCGCAATCACCACGGTCATATATTGTTTTGGGCAATACATTAAAATTTGTAATGGATATCCCATTACACGACAATATCTTTTCTACATGTTTCTGGACAAGTTGTGGAGGAACAATCAGTGTGACTATCATCATGGCGTCCTTGTCTGTCATATAGCACACATAATGGATCTAGTTTTGTTTGCCTTGTCCAAGTAGGTGGTATAGACAACCATTATGTCCCCGATGAATAGTTGTCCAGTTTGGTGGTTTTTCATGACCTCTATTCACAGTACTTTGGATGTCACAACTCTAGACCTGATGACATTTTTTGAACAGGAAAATTAAGGTGAATGGTAGTGTGTTACAAGTACACGAATAGTATTGATGAACTATGGAGCCATAGTTTCGCAACCACACCTCTTGGTCTGTAGAACATGCAACACGTTCGACATTTCGCTTGTACTTGTTGATACTTCTTGCGAGCTGGAAACCATGTATTGAAAATGGCATCAACATATCTGCCATGCCATAGATTAATATATAGCCTAGGAAATTTGTTTAGTAAACATAGTAAGAGAACAACATATGTATCTTTACATTTGGCCTTGTCGGTCTGCCGATGTCTGGGATGAGTGACTGCTCATGGTCGTCTCACTAGTCCAACTTTTTCTGATGCAAGCATGTGCAGATGAACATCATGACTAAACAAATATATTAATTGTATATTGTCCATCAGAAGGACCAAATAACCGTAAAACTGTATGCATCTTAATTTTTTAACTAGAGAAATGTTTAACAGTAAACAGGGTGTGACCGCAGGTCACCATGGCCAATCTGTATATCATGGACCCCCGGAAGCCAGGGGAGCGATCTTCAACCTACCAACTTGGTAGCCGCAATTGACAAAGTGGGTAACTATGGAATAAGGTAGAAGTAGGACCACATATTTTAGTCTATTAGTTCGCCAACCGACGCACAAGGGAATTTTTGGAAACCACACTAAGCAGATGAATTAGAAAACAAAAGGGATAACAGAAAATGGAAAAAGTAGAAACAGGGAGCGCATAAAGGCCCATTACTGCAAATTCATCATTTTCAAGTCTAATATTATATGCTCCCACCCAGTTTGTATATTTAATTTACCAACACACTTGGTATACCTTTTAGAAGATTGTACCAAAGAACCCTCTGTTGCTACATAAAAGAATTCATCTCCCTGTCCAAGCAACCATTTTTTTCCAAGGCAACAACGCCAAAGATGCAATCGACATGAAGGCAAGTTAGTATGAAAAAAGACATCTAAAATAAAAATAAAAAGGTCTATTTACCCACCAAAGAGTCCTTCGTCTTGTCCAATGATTATGTTTCTTTAAATGCAACAATGCAACACAAACACAATGGACATAAACTAGCTTAGTATGCAGGAAGGAACGTATGTAACCAAGATAACTTACCATGTAGGAAGGCACGCAACTAGTTTAACACATACACAGACCATAAATGAAATACAAAACAACACAATATGAAACAACAGTACAACCATGTACCTTTCTATATCCTCTTTAGCCAATGTAGTCAAGACTCCCTCGTTTTCTCCAGCTACTCTGTTTGTTTCAATGTGGGAACCCACAAAATTCAATGAACATTAATGGAAGCTAGTATTCACTAGAGAACAAGCAATATGTAGATACAACAAAATTGACTCAATGAACAGTTTACAAAGGCAGAAACATGAACCTTTGCGCTTCTCTATCCATGGCTGTAAATGTCTAGCTTTTTTTTCCCTAGCCAAAATATATTACAAGGTAGAAAATATCATGCAATTGCATGGCTGCAGCTAAACGATTGCTGGTTTTCCTTAGAAATTCATCCAGATATTCCCTTTAACCATGTTCTTTATCCTCTACATAGACTGTTGTGCCCACGATACAATTTCTTAGTTTTCCATGGAAAACTACCTAGACATGCTTCCAGACATGAAAATATAATCTTGAAGAATCTTTGTTGCACATATCATATCTCAAGCACAACACAAAGTGTATTGTGTGCACACCAGTCTATGTAGAGGAGAAAGAACATGTCATGTCATATCTTCACATCTGACCATACATGTGTTGGAAATACTAGAACAACTGAGAGGGGGGGTGAATCAGTTGTTTATAAGCTTAAACAATTTTATGCCTTTTAAATAATTATTAAGATTTCTTCATGTGTCATCAACCAATCATACAGCATATGGACAGTAAGAGTAAA